>JAEAOA010000425.1:322500-385000 GCA_016746295.1 Potamilus streckersoni
CTCGGATTTTTCTATTCTATCTCATAACTTCAGGCATCATTTTCATAGGCCTGATGACTATTTCTTTATTTGCGTCGGTTCAAGTTGTATTTTCCGCTGCTGAGTTTGTTCGGCAGTTTGTTATTTCCATTTTATACATTTTCCGACAATTTAAATAACTTTAATTCGTCCTAATTATTGTGTGTTTAATGTTAATGTCGGCCATTTCTAATACCTAAATTAAACTCGTTAGCTTGATTGATCAAGGGTAGAATTATCATATCTTTCTGCTATTCAAATTGTGAAGTAAAGTCATTATCTGATAATTGACAGTCATGGGCTGAATTAATGACATCATCCTTAGTTTTTTCGAGTTCTCTGTCGTAACGGATAAGCAACTGTATTGTGAGAGGCACAATACTGCGATTTTTTGGTCACTTTTGACGATGTAAAGGTGATTACGTTCATATGCAGGTGTAAATGAAAAGTCAAATTAGAATTAAAATAAGGTTATATTTTATATTTCATTAAAGTGGCGAAATACATTAAAATAGCGATTATTTCAGAACTACAGATGTATCTGTCATACAGGTAGCAATGAAAGCAGTTACAACCTTACATAATTTATTTCACAATGTACTAATTAATTAATTAGGTATATGTACATGTCAAAAAATGTTTGTTAACTATCGGTGCTTTATATCTGTTGTCCGTTCAGCTCTTGGTCTTTTCCGTTGGCCCGGTTTTCGTCCGGCCGTTTGTTTCGGTCTCTTGCACTTGTATGTTCTATCTGATGAATGGACATAGCGGGACACAGCTACTGTGGCGATCGGAGCAGCAAGAAATTTCTTGAAGTGTTTTTCCTTTTCCGTTGCACTCTGAGTGCCAGGTTTGTGTGTCCAAAAGAAATGAAAGAGACTGACCAAAAAGTCTGTAGTTGCCAGCACCATACAAAACTCGACGTAGGTCTATGATCTGCGTTTTTTTAACGGAATACAACCTGTCTACAAGTTCGAGGAGCTTTAGCTGTTTCCAGTCAGTTGTTTGTTTTAGTCGATTGTTCATGGACTCTGCATTGTTATTGGTCCATAACTTAGAAATGATATTTGCTTTTAATGGTTGATAAACATGTTTTAATATTTTTCCTTTGAAATGTGTTTCATAATATGTTTTAAATCTCGGATATTTATCGAAATATACTGAGAGATTGTTTTCTCGCTTTGAAAACTCGAGGTTGTCTTTACTAAAAACTAAGTCGCATTTGTCTTCACTGAAGATTATATTTATAATTTTCTCCCTCTCTTTATCATCAGAACCAGCTTTTTGAAGAAAATGCCTAATGTTATCTTTCAGATGTTTGGTACACAGCAGATAATTGCTTTGGGGAAATTGTTTGCTAAAGAATTTCTTATTGCTTTCTCATCATCGGATCCAAATGTTAAATTTTGTGAGTTAAGTTTTTCTCTAACATGTGAAAAGAAATGGTGATAAGTTCGCTGCTCACCATTCCAGTGAAGGCAAAGAGGTCCTAGAAAAATCGGATACTGGTTAGATTTTCTGCTAACCACGCTTCTGTTCCTACAACACAATGTTGTTATAAACACTACCAAGATTAATTTTTTTTGGTCGATGCCCAGCACACTTCTTTCCTCTCCCCAAACAGTTTTTTTTTCAAATCTAATATTTGATCGTCAGTGTACAAAATTATTATCGGCTGTTTTCCTTTCGTCATTGTAACTCTCTGGACGAAAGGGTTGTCATGTAAATCTCCGATTATTGACAATATCTCGTTCGCAATATTGTTTCCATGCACCCTCTGAGGTATTTCCTTTTTGTTTTTTCTGTGGATTTTATCCTGGAGTTGGCGAGCTGATTCAGGGGCCATGAAACTATCATCAGCCATCTTGCTGACCACTTCCGTCGCCTTTTTCCTTCCAACCTTTTCGTATGCCATTTGGAGGATACGTGGATCCGTTCTTGTGTATGATTCACCGCTTTTTGAGTTTCCATGAGAATGATTTGAATTTGAATTCTTTACCCCTAAATATTCAATCACTGCAAGGATTTTTAAATGGCTAAGCCATTCGGGTGCTTCAGTTACAGTAGTAACTTTCTTCCTGTAGCTTTCGTTGTCTTTAAGCTTAGTGTAGTAGCGATGAAGAGTTATAATATCGGTGGGTTGAGGATCAATTGAAGCATATGTTACCCTTTTTTCCACTATCTTTTTCAGGCAAAATTGACCATTTTTCTTGAAAATGTTTTATAATTTGTTGTTCTTGGTTACGATGAATACCTGGTTTAATGTGGTGCCTGAGTTTGAGTCCCATGGCCCACAGTCGTCGGGAAAGTCGTTGTGTTTTCCCCCTTCACTCTGTTGATGCCTCACTACAACGTGAACATTGCTTTTGTGTCCCAAAGGTACTCTTTCTGCCGGCGCATCTTCACTTAAAAGCGTTTTAAATAGTTCGTCATTTTCCAAGAACCTGTTTCCTGGATTTTCCTTAACTTGTTGGCGCTCGATACTCAGGGGAACAATGGCAAGGGACTGGTCTGTTTCTTTGGTAAATGATATATTTGCTTCATTATCACTGTCTGCATCAGTTAAATCATGAAGATGATCGAAATGGTTCGATGACGACAATTCACTTTCCAGTGATATTAACGATACATTAGAACAACACCTTTGGGGTGGGGTAAACTCCCTGTAGATACCACTGAAGTGGAAGATGAAAGTCTGCGTTTGTGGCTAGCACCATATTCAACAGTACTGTCATCCGTTGATGGATAAGCTAACATATGAACCACATCAATAACAGCTGCAAAGTGGTTGACCGCGTACCACTTTCCCGGTCCTGGTGTTGGTACGTCTCCACTCTTGTACCAAAGGATTGCTAGCTGCCGTCTGTTCTCGAAATCTCCAGATGGTTGAAATTCGGTGTTCAAAGTTTTGTAGGCGATATCGTTTTTCCCGTTTGCGTATGGGTATATCACTCTCATTTTCATGTTAACCGCATCTGCCAAAGCTATAATTGTCCAAGCATTGGAGAATTTTCCGATGACGGCAGAGTCCAGACAAGACTGTGCGTAACTGCTAGAAAGCAATTGTATTTTAGGTCTCTGTGGATGCAACATGTATTGTTCACAGCTTGTAATAAGTTTTATACACGTGTGGTACTTTAGTTTCACTGACATGGTTTCGTTACAACAAACCAAGATAGAGACTGCATTGAAAAGGCAGTCTCCATCACCGCTTGTCGTCAGGGGGTTTCCAGTTATGTTGTCGACGTAATTGTACCTCACCTCAGCCGCGACTGGATGAACGTCGGGCAAATAAGATGTTGGCTCTTCTGAAATTTGTAATTTCACTTTGAACATTAGCTCTCGCTGAACAGCCTCCTTTAGTTTTTCTAAGTTCTTGGAAGCAGCCGTTTAGAGAGAAAAGAAAACCGCATTAAAATAGTCGATACATACTGGAATTAATGCAGATTTTGCGTTTGTTGAAGCATTGGTAATATGCATTCAGGTCATGAATAATCGCGCATAGACAGATAAGGCAGGCACAGACAATTTAAAATAACAACAGTGTCTTCGTTGTTTTCTTTAAATACCTATTTGCACCGAACATTGTAATGAATTATATTAAATATTCCGTAAAGCAGTTTGTCTAAATAATTGAATATCATCATTATTTGTAAAATATTTTTATGTAATTTAAAACATCTGAAGAAATTTCCTTGCGAGTGTATATTTTATACGTACATATGGTAATAATAGAAAAACTAAATGCGCCAAGGCGGCGCAGAGACGTTATATACTTACAATACTGGAAAACATTTACAGGTGATACAAAATTAAGACTTAGAAATGTTTAATTTGTCTATATGTTGATCGTTATAGTTATTTTCTTTACTTATTTAAATATTTGCAAATGCGGAAATTACTTTTCTCTTTGTTTACTGTTGGTATAACATTTAAGGTATAGGGTAAGGAAGTGCTAGTGTAATCAGATTGACACGTGTTATCGCCCGTTACAATCACAAGTAACCGAGTACATAAGCGCTACCTCAGTTAGCTTTGCAGCGCTACAAAAACAGTTCAAATGATTTTTCAAAAAACAAATATGTAAATTTTTATTTAGATGCAAAGAAAAAAAATTAAACTAAATCTATTATATCTTTTTATCTCTGTATCTTTTTTCATACTAGTTCTATGTGTAAATATTAAAAGAAAAGAATTCAAGAGATTTTATTCTCTTTTTTTCTTCACTTTATTTATTTGTAAATATTAAAAGAGTTTTAATATTCTGTATCAATGTATTCATTTGTCATCTCTTTATACTTACACATTTTAAATTGTGGATTCATTAATTAGCTAAAAAATATGCATTGGGAAATCAAAATTACTTTCATGCATGTAAAACCGATATAAATTAAATTCTAAATTGTGGGACTTAAAAAGCAGGGTCCATGTACCTAGTCCCGGGTAGACAAATGTGAAGCAAATTCTTAACAAACTATTCTAAACAAAATGGTCCAGTACAAGACTATCCAATACCCTTTTTTCAATTTTCTTTGCGTGATCTTGCACGTGTTTACTTTTATAACCGACATTGCTCTAATTGATCATATCTTTCTTTCAATTTAGAATAAATGTACTACATTATTATTAAATGAGATAAAATATGCAACAGATAATTATTTCAATTTTATTTGCCAAAAGACACTTTTGAAATATTAACATTAATTTAATGTAACGGTGAGTGGAAATAGATACTGGAAAAAATGGGCAATATAACATTATGTTAATATAATAATATTAAAACAGTATTCTCACAGAAAGTGCTATACAATATATACATGCGAATGAATTTATACCCCATCATTGTTTTAGAGAAATCTAAATATTAGACCAATTAAATTATTTAAATTCGTGCACAGGCTGCATATTTTCGTATCTAAAATGGCCATTGAATCAGTTGAAAATCTATGATATTGCATGATGATTACACGCATAATTAGGGGTCTATAACAAAAATGCTTTGATAAAAGAAAGTAGTGTTTGTGTGTGCTAACCTAAGTAATTTATTATTACAAATTTTAAAGTAAATGCTGATACTTACTTTCTGTAAACGATGCATTGCCATCAGGTAGTCAAACTCATTGCCATCCAATGTACGACACGAAACGCACACGAATTCCAGATCAATATTTCCCCACATTTTCAATTCATCGTCCGAGATTTCTTGGCATTTGTTATGATACCAGTTCTTACACAATGAACATTGAACAGTCATTTGAACAGTTTGATTTGCATCCACCACATGGAAACCTGGCTCTGCGTTTTCTACTGAAATTAGCCATGATTCGCTTAAAAATCACCAATACAGAAGAAGGAAAACAAGAAATGTGCAATATTTAAGCTTTGTTTCAAAATGAGAGACGAGGTGATTAAACTTTAAGATTTTATACATTGCATTCGATTGCTTGTAATTAACAATAATGTTTTGTTCAGACTGTCTAGCAGTTTATTAATGGTAAAAAAAATACTTAACTTGAAACCCGACTTGTTTCCTTAGAAAACGTGCTGGCAATTTGCAGTACTCAATATGTAGTCAAAAAAACAATTCGAGGCTGATTTTAGCAGTTTACTAGTGAACAAATATTAATAGAGTAAATGAGAGCTTGCCGCTTGATCACCTTTATCGGCATTTTTTTTTGTTTGTTTGTTTTTTTTTTGTTTTTTGTTTATAATCGTTGACAAGAAGCACTTGCGTTTGATGATTATGTTCGGCAATTCCCTTCATTTCATTTTAAGCAATTGTCGACAATTTACCTATTATTGTTCACATGTTCTAATATTTATAATTGACTCCTGGCCTAGACTGCCCAAAGGCAGAGTTGTCTTTCTGCTATTCAACTCGTACCAAGAGGTCATTATTCAATAATTGCAGGTTAAAGAAAACATTAGGAATGTTCAAATGTATTTTAATTTGCACTTATGTAATAGTGCATTTTTTATTTTTGCACTTTGTTCATTAGATCACGTAAATGTTTTATTCGCTTTTTATAAGTAAACAGTCGGAACTGATCCTCATCACGTGAAATATATTTTGGCTGAATAAAAATTTAGTTGAAAATCCGGCTCTGATTTGGCATATAAATATAACAGTGAAAAGAGGCAGTAGAAAGAGAGTAAATTCTAAGAATCAGTTGTAAAAGATGAGACACCATGTTATTAATAGATGTATTAGCAATATCAACATTTGTGTTGAACTGGATTTCTCCTTCGCATTATTCTATATACATATGCATGCATCCAATTATTAAAGCCAAATGTAACGATTTTTGCCTATGTTTCCTACATTATATATATATATATATATATATATATATATATATATATATATATATATATATATATATATATATATATATATATATATATATATATATATATATATATATCAGTCGATACTTTCCGAGCAAATGGTAATTGGAGATGTTCGTTACATTTCGTACAAAGAATTTCTAATTGTTTTAGAAATTTAACGTATTTTTTTGGGATCCAGAACTTCACATTGCAATGAATGTAAACATTTCTTTAGTAGTAAATGCATTACGTGCGTGTTTCTAGACAATATTTGAGAGTATTTTGGTATATTTGGACAGTATTTGGGTATATTTGGGCAGTATTTGGGTAAATCGTGACACCCTAAAAATACACAGTAATATTATGACAGTATTGTACTGCATAAGTAAAATGTAAATATCTAACAGATCAATGGCAGATAGAGGAAACCAGCGACAAAGGCTAAATAAATCTATTAAAGCCAGATTTAATAATTTTATTAAAATATAACTTGGAAGACTACTATTACTACTACTACTACTACTACTACTACTACTACTACTACTTCTACTACTACAACTACTACTACTACTATTATTACTACTATTACTAACATGAAATTTATATAATGCAGGAGTTTAATATAAGTAGATGAAAAACTTTATAAATCATACACAAGGTATGTATTGCAAGTAATATGCCATACTTACATTGTTCTACGCGCGTTACGTTCGCTGTTCACTTGTGTTGCATGGATTCCTTTCCTTCTTGTCTTTGAAGACCTGAAACGTGTATTTTGATTTGGCTTGCTGGTTACATTTTGGTCCTTAACAGTGTATTTTCCATCCCAGGATATAAATACTGAGAAACTTGTAGTGCTTGCACTTAATCATTGAAGTGTTACTGTTTCTATTCTTCGGATAAATGGTTTTCAACCAGTTTAACAGTTTTTACGCGTTCCCCGTTCAACTTTGCTTATAATCTGTTTTTGCTTTTATGGCTGTTTTTGTTGTTCATCAAAGTTGTTTTTTGTCTCTGGAAATAACGTAGTTCGCCATTTTATCCTTTACATGATTAAGGTAATACTGTAGGAAGTCAATATGACCCTTTTCTTCAAGATTGTTTTTTTAAGTTTGATGTTTCGCTCACCTGAGACCGATGCAACGCCGTTTACTGACTTTAGTAGGACAGTTGTTATTGCTACTCATCCTACTTGGAGGCTTGATTTGAAACATTCCACACAGATCCATCCCATGTTAATAGGTCCTGAATAAAAATGATACTACTCAAACATCCAATAAGATTGCCACAGAAGCCATCTTGAAAATCATGAAATTGCTACCTCTCCTGAATTGACAGTGAAACAAGATTGAATTTTAACGATCAAGCCTATAATGAAGTATAGTTGATACTAAATAAAAGTGGTGCTTACCTGATGCCCACTATGGCCAGTACAGCCGCCATCTTGAATTATTTTTATTGCATATCCTATTGAAGGAATGGATGGTCGTATCATCATGGGATTTTCACTTGAAGGCTTTTATGTCCACATAGCTCTATATAAAAATGACGCCAATCTTGCATCTAGGATGGCCACCATAACATCCATCTTAAAAATGGCTACAACAGCATCCATTTTTTAAAATGTTGCAACTATTTCAATCTATTGGGACCAGTCTCTCTCTCTCTCTCTCTCTCTCTCTCTCTCTCTCTCTCACACACACACACACACACACACACACACACACACACACACACACAGACACACTGATACACAAACATGATCTGATGACATTATCAGCAGAAATTCCTTTGGAGCTTATTTATCTTACAGCTATATTCGGTTATCCTCAAATATGTAGCAACCATCCACTGTTGCACTTGACCGTATACTCTTAATAGGTGGTACTATGTTGTAGCGGCATTTGGCGGCGACTCTGCTGCTTGCCGCTTTCTCGCAAACTTCTCAGAGCAGGGACTGTCTAGTGATTCTATATTTTACACAGAACATTAAAACAAGGGTCTGTTCCTTACAGTAATGAAATAATCTGCATTGGCATGGGGCATACGAAAGGTAATACTGATTATTTTGACAATTTGGAACCTCGACCTACATCTGTCTTTGTTCCAAACATTTAAATGTTGTCATATTTAAGAAGTGCATGAATTGGATGTATTACAGTCCACAGTGTTTGTCCTTTATAACAATAATGTTCTAGGCAGGTTTTAAAGAAAATATTTAAATTTTATCTTGCTTTATTCGTTAAGAGGATTCTATGGGTGGTAACTGGCAAGGTTAGCATGATGTCCAAAACGTACTTGCAAATTTGTTTTCTAATTTAACAAGTGATACGACTCAGCGTCTGAAATTAAGTAATATAAAGACGCGAAACCAACAATCTGATTATAACCAACAAGCACTTTAGTTGTAGTGTAAAAATTAAATAGATACTTACAAGATTGTGCATTAAATTAAAATGAAGAAGTGGTTTCGTGTACATTTTGATATTCTTTTCAGAAAGTATTGTCACTCTATAGAATGGACTCTTGCTTTGCTGTTCATTATGATTAATCGCCTAGTTCCCCTTGTAACTTTGAACACTAGGGTACCATTAGTTATTTTCCGTTGTAGGACAGAAGTGAGTAAACCGTTTCAAGAATTTTTGTTAAAAACAAACATAAAAATGAGAATTAATTGGGATGAGCGAGTTGAGTTGAAAAGATTGAACATAAAACCAAAAAAAAAATATTTTAAAAAAGTGGGATGCCTAACGCCGCGTGTTTTGAACCCACAACTTCTTGTTTGGTAGCATTGGCACACATATAGAGAAATTAAATTTGAGTGTTTGTATATATATATATATATATATATATATATATATATATATATATATATATATATATATATATATATATATATATATATATATATATATATATATATATATATATATATATATATCCGCTATTGATAGTCCAACGGTCAGATTTTAAATTCGAAATGAATAACATTCTTAAGAATTTGATCAAAACAATTGAAAATGGTCTTTGTTTCTTTTTACAGGTGTGTGAATTATTTACAGATTATAATGGCTTTATGGAAGATGCCTTTTCTTCTCTTGCTGACTGTGGACTTGATATTCTGTCGTGATGCTGAAATGTTCAACGGTTTGGAAGATACAGTGCAAGCAGACAACTTTATATACTACAGACTATTTGTAAAAGGTAACATTTATATTGAGCTGGAGTCTCTTGAAGGGGATGCGGACATATACGTTTCGGATGAGACACTTGAACCTGATTATGTCAATTACAAACTCAAGTCTGCAACTTGTGGTTTAGATAGTGTAGATGTGCCAGCTGAATTCAAGCGGCCAGTTGGAATTGGAATTTTTGGTCAGCCAAATCATGTATCGAGCAGGTACAAACTAAGGATGGCCATTACAGATGTAAACGAACAATATCTGAACCTCGATAAAAGGACAAATTCAGTGAAAATCAAATATGATACCATTTCTGGCCTAGATTATGTGATATACGTGTTGTTATTCATTCATTTCTATTTTTATATTCGTAGAAGAATTATGGAAATTCGAAACGCCTTTGCAGCTTTACATATACAATAATCCGTCAGTTTTTTTAACCTCTGCGTTAAGGCAGATCATATTATTTGCTGATGAATTTTAATCGTTCAGCAGTTGCTTTTTTGTATTTTAATCGTACACCAGTTTCATTTCTGCACACTTGCTTTTGTTGAAAACATGGGTCGCAGTTTGGGACAAGGTCAAAGAGCAAATAATATAATTTCTGAATAATTGGAAATGGTAGGTGCAATTAGATCCGTGTTATCAGACAACTCCATTGAAAACAACTTCATATAAATGACATCATTTATAGGGAATAATTTTATGCAAAATACACTTGTCTCAAAGATGTTTGCTCGTCCCATGAGTCTTCATTATAGAATTTTGATTCCACTGTAGATACTTTAAGTTTTCCAATCAGAAGGGCATAGTTCAGTCTTGATGTATTTGCTATTTTGAGCAAAGAAGACACCGTTTATACTCGTACTCCGTCATAGCTGTGCATGCCAAATCAAAAAGGTGGGATTCATCAGCTATAATCAGAGCCTACTTGTCTAATACTTTGGAACCTATATTAATCTGATTCCATTCGCTTTTTTATTTGAAAGGCCAGTAAAAGAAAACTTATTTGTTGGACAGTTATATCACAGTCTCAAACAAAATTCACATAGCTGTGATTAGCTGTCTAATGGATTATTGCTAATCTGCATTGTCAGAAATTGACCAAACTTGATAGAAGAGATTTCAAATTTATACAGGGTGTGTGATTCTGTCTTCAGATATGTTAAAGAAAATCAAGAAATTCTTCTCAAAAACATTCTATTTAAATTTACACAATTTAATAACATCATCGCATTCAGAGATTTCAATTTTCAAGTTTACATGATCCACGCTCAAATCTTTAACAATTTTTCAGAACTACTGAGTCTCATCAAACAAATATCATATTACCAAAATTTTATAGAAATTTACGTTTATATTATTAGAAATGCCAATCCACTGTCAAATATAACTGTTGTTACTAGAAAATCAATTTAAATTAAACTTTAAAAGACATTAAAAGGCATTCGTAAAGGTTCACATTTTCACAGCAGAAGTTGACCAAGGTTTTTCTGGTATTAAGGGATTTATCTGTTTCTTTTGAAAAAAAATATTCAGATTTGCTGTCAAATATAGCCAACACTGCCAAAAGTGGAAAATCTTTGTAACTACTTTAAAAAAAAACACTCATTATATTTGACGAACTTTGAAATATGGTTACTTGAAATAAATAGCTATCAATTTTGTACAAAACATGTAATCAGACATGGCATCGTTTACAAAAAATACCAAGCTATATATTAATTTGATTATTAGATTTTTTCCTTACTCAAAGCTTACATAATGTTAATTGTCTTTACTGCATTTTGCTATGAATAAAACCTGATGTATATTGGATATCTTACGTTGCATTGTATATTGGATATCTTACGTTGCATTGTATATTGGATATTTTACGTTGCATTGTATATTGGATATATTACGTTGCATTGTATATTGGATATCTTACGTTGCATTGTATATTGGATATCTTACGTTGCATTGTATATTGGATATCTTACGTTGCATTGTATATTGGATATTTTACGTTGCACTGTGTATTGAATATCTTACGTTGCATTGTATATTGGATATCTTACGTTGCATTGTATATTGGATATTTTACGTTGCACTGTGTATTCAATACCTTCGACAGCAATGTTTACTGGTTATATCATATTGCAATGTGAATTGGATATCTTACATTGCAACGTGTATTGGATATCTTAAGTTGTAATGTGTATTAGATATTTTCAATTGAAACATGTATTGAATATTTTAATTTGCTATGGGTATTGGATATCTTAAATTGCCATTCGTATTGGATTTCTTACATTGAATTTGTTGATATCTTACATTGTAATGTGTGCTGAATATCTAACATTTCTATGTGTATGTATTATGTGTATTGAATAAATTATATTGCAATGTGTATTGCATATCTTATCTTGCCATTCGTATCGGATATCTTACATTCCAATGAGGATATCCTACATTGTAATGTGTAATGAATATATATCATTGCTATGTGTATATATTATATGTATTGAATAAATTATATTGCAATGTGTATTGCATATCTTATCTTGCCATTCGTATCGGATATCTTACATTCCAATGAGGATATCCTACATTGTAATGTGTAAAGAATATATATCATTGCTATGTGTATGTATTATATGTATTGAATAAATTATATAGCAACGTGTATTGGATATCTTACATTTTAAAAGCTAGTGAGTATCTTACAATGCATTGTATATGGGATATTTTAAATTGCACTGTGTATTGGATATCGTATCCTGCAAAACGTATTGAATATCTTACATTACAATGTGTGCGTATATATATATATAGATATAGATATAGATATAGATATAGATATATATATATAGATATAGATATAGATATATATATATAGATATAGATATATATATATATATAGATATATGTATATAGATATAGATAGATATATATATATATATATAGATATAGATATAGATATAGATATAGATATATATATATAGATATAGATATATATATATATATATATATTCAATTACAATGTGTACTGGATATAGTACATGGTAAATATGTTGTATAATAGGATGCTAATCTATGGTAATTTTTCATTGCATGTGACATTTGTAAAACAAATTTAAAGTTTTGTACATTTAAATTAAATAATCTTTACTTCTTTAAGACATCACCTTGATATTCCATTTTTATTTGGATTCCATACAAAATTATAGCTGAATCAGCATTAAAGAGAGCTTTCTATGTAGTAGCTGTTTTAAACGAATGCACGTTGAGAAGATATTTGAATTTGCAAGAGACTTTTTGTGGGTTATCAAACAACTCATTAAGCTAGACTTGTCAGATTCATGATGCCACTTTCGCATCAAAACTAAATTAATATATATATATATATATATATATATATATATATATATATATATATATATATATATATATATATATATATATATATATATATATATATAAAAATGGCGTTAAACCCTATAACAGCAACTATAAAAAACAACTATAATCTGTGTATGCATTCTAGCACCGACCACAAATATTACCTTATACCTTGTCACTTACCAGATAGATATATCCAGATTTATATGTTATATCATATTCCCATCGTACTAAAAGATAGATGTGGAACATTTTCCACCCGTCTCAACTATCAGTTACTCTGACGTACGAGTAATCTCTGAACCTGGGTGGCGCAATATATTGGGGTTTTCCCTCGAATCGTCTGGACAGTAGATACTATCTCTAACATGAGCGTGTGTTGGGTCCATTTCCACTAATGATAGCCTTAAATCTTGTCGTTTGGGATTTTTTTTTCTTTTTCACGACTGTATGGACTAAATTAATAAGCACTCTTTGAGTGCATAAATGCGTGGGGATTGTGGCACTTATTTCTTCCACCACGAACAATTAAACAACTTTCGGTACAGGACTAAACTAGTCGTAAGTGCCCTTATGGGCGAACAAGACTTTAATTAACACAAATCAAACAATCCATTCACGCCATTCAACGTTTAATAAACAAAGGCTTCAATCCATATTGAAAACAGGATAAAAATGCAAGAGGTGGTAAATACCATACGCATGGTGGAGGAAATGTTGGATAGGATGCAGTATGGGGCTTACAACCCACACAAGTTGAATATGGAGATAAATAATAATTTAAACAATGGGAAAGAAATAGTAAAGGAACTAATCAAACAGGAAAAAGAAGAAAAGGATGACGAAAAAGAAAAGGAACAAATCAGAACTTGCAATGCTAAGCTAGAAAAAGAAGAGAATAAGAAAAGGAAAAGAAAGAAAGAAAGAAAGAAAGAAAGAAAGAAAGAAAGAAAGAAAGAAAGAAAGAAGATAAGTTTGAAAAATATAAGAAAAAGACGAAAAATGTAAATGAGAAAATAAGGTGGTGGTGGAAAAAATGAAGAAAGGAAACAAAACAGAAGAAAGCTAAACGGTCCATTTCAGGGTCACCCCGTTGCTTCAAAAGTACATCTATTCTCAGTTTGCTCTATTTGTGTATTTGTCTGCTTTAAGTTTGTTTGCCTACATTTATGTCTCTAAAAATGTTTTTATTGTCCCTAGAGTAACGCGTATTCACTGTTCCGCCCAACTGAGGTCAGCCCCATGCAACATTATTGCCAGTGTCCAGTACCGTAAGGTCACCCCTGTTCCATTTTTCTAAAGGCTAAACAGTCTCACTCTGTTCCATTTTCTATTTTGAGGCTATAGTGCAACCCCCTCAGTTTAACACATAACACAGAGGTCTACGTGAGGCTATACATTTTGAGGCTATATTCCAAACGACCAAATTTAACATAGAAGTCAACGTGAGGCTCTATCGTCCCTACTCACTACTAACGAGAGACAGATAAAGACAAGGAGAGTGGAGACCATAAGAAACACAAGCAATGAAAAAAACAAGAATGTAGGCTCACCTCATATTTTCATATAGGTGACCTGTATCTATAAATTTTATAATAAAGAAAGGTTACACGGATTATTGTGACTCTTTCTGCCTTGGCTTTGCAAGTTTGATAACGTCTCCGGTTAAAGCGTCCGCCTTAGATGCGAGAGGTCGCAGATTCAAACCCCGGCGGAGTCTACCAAAGACCAGCAGCTGCCTCGCTTGGCACTCAGACTTAAAAGGCTAGTACTTGGACTGGTCAGCCTGGTGTCGTACTAATGTGACTTTATGGGACAAGATACCGCATGTATGGGAAATATTACTTGCATATTTTTCGATTGGTCACAACGTCACGACTTTTGTTTTTCAAAACAAAGAATTTTACAGGATTGCATAATGTAATGACTGATCTCTGCTCCTAAAAAATCTCGTTGTAAATTTACTGCTTTTGCCGTCTATATTGGGAGAGGAGGAACAGCATGGACGGAAATTTGTTGGAAAATAATTTTTCATATGCATATGCTTATGTTGTACGACGAGAAAAATCAAGGAATGACTTATATATAATACTTCCGGCTTTGTTTTCAATTTTCAATTTTCACGGTGTTTCCAAAACCTTGACTTATATTATGTTCATAGTTCTGGAATTTCCGTCACGTGCAATGCTTGATCAAAGTTATACAATGCATACCTTACAAGTATTGCTATAGTCAGTTTTGTTCTTACGTCGTCTTTACCTATTCTAGCGTGACTAGCAGTTCGAAGATCGAGGAACATATTACATAACAGTGAATATTCCGCACAATAGTGAAAATATTACAGATCAGTGAATATATTACACTCCAATATATCAAGCAACAGTGAATATATTACACTCCAATATATCAATCAACAGTGAATATATTACACTCCAATATATCAATCAACAGTGAATATATTACACTCCAATATATCAATCAACAGTGAATATATTACACTCCAATATATCAATCAACAATGAATATATCCTACAACAGCTGAATATTCACTAACACGTGTCATTACCCAATTTATAATATTAAAAGGGCTTATTCTGCTAGATGGTTTAAAATGTTCACAGACAGTATTTACCGTATCTACTAACATATTATTTGAGTCAAACTACCAACAGAACAATAAGCTTTTTATACCGGCAGATCTGATGTATGTTGTTTGTTCTATTAATAACTCCTAACCAGCTGCACAGATCCAGATCTCCTGGCGCACTACACAACGGTAGAGTAGAGTCTTTACAGTCTGGACTTAGGCGCCTATGTACAGTAATTATGTGTTATGTTTGTTCGTTCTTCCTTCCTTTCTTTTGAAACTAAAACTTCATTAAATTTTCATTTGTAGAATGTAAATATCAGTCTGGTTTCTTAAGTGTTGAAATAAACATGTATACAATTTAAAAATGAAAAGAAGTAGAGCGCACACATATACATTTTCTTCGCCAAAATGGTCACAGTGCCCATTCTTTTCGTTTTATTAGACAAAAAAAAAAAATAAAATAAAAAAAATGTACAAACGGAACGAACCAAATTTTCATGACGTACTTAAAATGTTCGTACTTAATTTATTAATAACATGGTAAAAAAGCAAAATATACTTTTAAATTTCAAGTTGCAATGTTATTAATTAAGAATATTTGACATTCAAAGTTACTTAGCGTAAATTCTTTTTCTTTTTGGGGCACCAGACAGATCCCCCTTCTTAACCGAAAAAAACAAATATGTAAAAAGTTTATGTATTTTTGTAATCCCCGATGTGTAGCTGTTTTATTTAATCAATTTGATCAAAAAAATTAATTTTTAAAAGTTTTTGTCGGTGTATTTATTTTTTCCTAATGTTTTCTAAATGTTCATTCCTCCGATAAGGCTTCATTTTCCTTATCGGGATCATTCCCCTTATTTTATTAGGTACCTTGCTTAGAGGCCTCCTATGTCATGTGTGTGCTATATTCTTTGTGCTATTGTATGTTGCAATATTTTGTTTTCTTGTTAGGACAGCCTTCTATTTCATATCCTCTCAGTTGTCTATTCCGTTATTTTGCATCTCATTTTTTCTTTATCATTCTCCCCTTCTTACCCTCATTCATTTATTCATTTTATAGATGCATATAATTTATTATATTTTCATTTTATTTAAAATTATTTTTCCTAATTTAAAATTTAAAACTTTTGAATTTTGAGGTCAGACGGTGCACTAATTGAGTTATAAAAATATAAAACCTAGAGTAGTAGATGAAAAGGCTGATTCTGGCGCAAAAGTTATCCCCATCCTCAAAACAAATACAAATTACTTCTCTTAAGACCTTAAAACACCAAAGTTTTTTCACCTACACAAAAACTAAAGGCTGATTCTAGCGCAGATATAATTGTATAAGGTAATTACCTCTCTCAGTAGATGAAAAGGCTGATAATTGTATAAGGTAATTACCTCTCTCAGTAGATGAAAAGGCTGATAATTGTATAAGGTAATTACCTCTCTCAGTAGATGAAAAGGCTGATAATTGTACCAGAACGGTGCAGGTCAGTTCACAAGTAAGTGATATTATATCTCATCACCAATGATTAATGTCTCAACTGTAGATATCAAAAATACTTTATTATCGCGGCTCAATTTAATATCGGACTTACCCGGATGTATAAAATATGGACTGATGCATCCGGAGATGGAAAATTTCCAGGAGGGTTAGCAGGTACTCAAGCGGGTCAAAATTTAACAAAAAAAAATAAATAGCATCAACGAAAAGTTAAAAGAAAAACGGCAAACGTGTAAAAGTTTACAGACCAAGCATGATGAAATAACCAGCAAAGCTCTCAAAATGAAAAATGAACTAGATGTACGGCAAGAACTGATCAACAAACTGACGTGTGAGATACAACGGCGAGATCATGTCGTACAACTGTATGAAAAAGCAGTAAATGAAGTTCACGACGTTGAAGAGACCATTGCCAGGTTAAATACCACCATCGAAGATAATAAAATAATCATAGATGATTTAACATCAACGATAAATGAACAACATGAAGAAATCAGCCGACTTGAAAGAATCAGCGCAGACAACAAAGTTGTCATGAAAACGCTAGAGTGGGAATCGTTAACGATTCCACCAAAGAAGAAATCTGTTGAACAAATACTTACTGAGGCGTTACTGAAACCTAAAGATCACTCGTAAAACCACTAGTGGTTTCAAATTCTCAATCATCAGTGATTTTCAATGTTTTGTTGATCAGTTCGTTATACGCGTACGGGTAATATTCACCATCTGGTTCACTTTTGATAAATTTTTTGTGAGTTTTGCGAAAATTATTGTTTAATGCTGCTTTTCTCGTTATGCTGTACAAGTAAGGATAATATTCTCCATCTGGTTCACTTTTGATGAGTGATTTATTGGCGTTGATGTAGTGGTTGAGCAGATCTCTTTCTCTTTTGATAAATTTATCAGGGAGATCTATTACGTCAATATCATCTACTGGTATATACCCTGGAGAAGTATATAATTGCATAAGATTTTCAGCATATTTCATCTGAACTTCTCGGAGGATTTCATGGAGATCACTTGAAAATTCGGTCATTATATAATATAAAAAAAATTTATATATCTAATTGATTTTATGTTATATCATACTTCTTTTGATAGTCTTTCTCATATTTGCTGATCCTCATGGGTATAATATCTGTTAACATGTTGTCAATAATACGAAATTCACGTATTAAATCGTCCATACTATATTTTACTCCTCGTAGGTAAGATCTTATTTGATCAAGTAGTTTTTTGTAAGTTATAATTGATGTTAAGCAGCCGTGCTTTTTTATCAAAATTTTAGGTTCAACTTTTTTACAAGCTGCTGTAAGAGAAACACCAACACCGGATATGATTAACAAAAACGGGTTTAATGATATACCACTTGAAATTATGCCAGAACTAGTCATTAACAAGGGTAGATATGATATTACTCGAAGTATTTTGTTATAATATTTGTAACATTTTTTTACGCACCAAAGTTTTTTGTGATAATATTTGTAGTATTGTATTAGTGCGTCAACATCCTGTTCTGGAATATCTTTTGAAATATGATTGAAATCAACTATACTTTTTTTCATTATAATATTTGTTCACATAATCTCAGGCTTGATTAAGTAACTAGTTGAGGTGTTTCAGCCACAAATTCCAGACAATACCAATATGACGCAGCAGTTAATTTTTTGTCATCTGCTATTAGCATAAAAGTTTCTTCAACATCTTTGTTTAACACAATAGACACGGTTCCAGAGAAATTATCAGTCAAGTGACGCCATGGAAATAAAGTAAATATATTAAACTTTGCACTGCTAAACACGGACAATCTATACACACCAGTGACCTCTGCAGTATGTTTGAGAGTATTATTTTGCGGCGACCAAGTAGACATTCCAGAAGCAACAGTATAAACAATATTTTTAATCTGCTTGTGAGGAATTTTAATCATACTTGTTTTCTCAACAATACTAGGAATTCCACTAATAATATCGTTGAGTTTTGTGTTAATATTATCGAGTGTAATATCAACAGACGGTGGACTTCCAAAAAATTCGTTATTGGTTTTGTTTATGTTTCTGCGAAAATTTAAAAACGTGGTGATGTTATTAGTAAAATCAGTTTTGAACTTGGTAATTTCATTGTTGATATCATCAACATATTTCTTTGTTACAGCATCAAAATCAGATTCTGGTGTTCTAAGATTATTGATGCCATTATTGTTCATGTTGAGAAATGCATGCATTATACCGCCACGCACCGACACGTACTTTGATTCCTGATCATCAACATATTTCTTAGTAGCAGCGTCATTATCCTCAGTTGGGTTTCCAAGGTATGTGATCTTGTTCTGGTTCATAGCAATGTTTCCCGTAAATAAATCACCTGCTTTTCTAACATAATCGTTAACTGACCTACCCGAATCTTCTATCTTACCTTGATTATTAAAAGTAACAATATTATTAGCAACTGCAGTAGGATTTCGTACTAGTACATCTGATAGTTGTACATTACTCGTCTTTAATCGTCCTTGTTTGTCCTGGAAAACTACAACTTCATTTGGATCTACACTTGCAACGTTTAACAAATTGTTGATTTCATTTTTGAGCTTATCAAGAGTCGCATACTTGGATAAGTCACCCTGGTAACCTTCTGTTAATAAATCTACTGCTAATGTTCCAAATTTTGTATAGTAGCTCATTATACATACCGTTCTACACAAAATTGTTGGATTAATATAACATAAAATTATACGATGGCGAAGATAATAAACTTTGACACCGAGCGATTGGTGAAGCATAAACATAACAATGAACTTCCAGACTGTCATTATCTTATTGTTGGGCGAACTGGATCTGGTAAAACAAATTTGTTATTAAATCTTTTACTCAATAATAACTTTAACTATGATAAGGTGTATATTTACACCATCAACCCCCAACAAGACAAATACGAGTTACTAAGTGAGTATAATGATAAACTTCGTGATGACCTTGGCATTGGTGATGATATCTTTTTGATAAAACAACCAGAAGAACTCGTTCCAGTGAATGAACTCGATTCGTCAGAGCAGAAGATAATCGTCTTTGATGATATTCCGCTAAACAATGAGGAAATGAACAAGATTAGATCATATTTTTCACTATCACGTAATAAAAGATGTAATTCTGTTTATCTTGCCCAAGGTTTTTATAATGTTGATAGGTTTATTAGGCGAAATACGGGTTGTTTCATATTATTTCCCGGACTAGATAATGTGGATGTGAGAAATATTGCAAACGAACAATGTGGTGATGTTACAAAAGATAAATTTATCGAATTATATCATCGAGCAACTAAAGATCGATATAGTTTCTTTTTATTTGACAAGCTAGCGCGTGATCCAACCAAGATGTTTCGTTGTTGCCTTGAGACGTTTCTATGATATAATTTTGTAAAGCGTATAAAAATAATGGACAAACATCAACAGAAAATCGAATTACTAAAAAAGTTTCTCGAAACTCGAGCGGCTTTTAAGAAAAAGGTGGAAGAAGCTCGACGTGGACAAGTTCAAGCAGAAGAAGAAAGAACCAAATTTTTCAAACCTGTTACTGAGGCGATGCTTGGCAAGCAGCCAGAAATACAAACATCATCTCCAGAAGAACTAGCAAAAATGAAAGAAAAGGGTTTGTTTGGTTTACTTGGAGAAAGATCAAAAGAAGAAAATAAAAAAATTGCAGAAGAACTTGTAAGAGACATTGTTGATCCTATTGCACGACAGGTTGAATTTGATAGATTAATAAACAACCCTCTTGCACTTCAGCAAGCTATAACAACAAAGGCTGTTAATCCCGACGAGTTAAGGAGGTTAATAGAAAAAGTGTCAGAACAAACTGAGGAATTAGCTGAGAAACAAAAAACGTTACAAGAAAGTATGATAAAAATAATGCCTCTTGAAGAATCTATAAAAATTTACAGAAGACAAGCTAGGTTTAAAATAGAAGATGTTGAGTATAAAGAGTTTATGAAAAATAATAATATCATTGATATTGACAAAATTCGAACTTGGTCAGAAGAAAACTATAACGATTTGATAGAAAAATTAGAAAGAATTGTAGAAGAGGGCTCACGTGCTGATGAAGAAATTAAAGATCAAAAAGATAGAAAGAATTTTCTAGTATTATTTGATCAGATAAGATATGGAATTATTGCTGAGGTTTTTCTTAAAACATCAAAACGATATCGAAATAAACCAGAAGGTTATAAAAAAGGTTGGGATTTTAAAAGATTGTTTGATAAATACGAAGATGATCGAGATAAAAGATTACCAGAAAAAAGAGGAAAAGGAGTTAAAGTTTTTACATCAAACGCAGACATAGTCGATCGGCTAATGCTGTTGATATCCTCTAAAGAAGCTGGTAATGAAAGTGTAGAGATTGATAACGAAATTATTGATATACTTGATCATCTAAGATCGAGTGGATTACTAACATCATCCGAGTACGAAATTTTACACCGCGATCTTATCTAAAATATTAGTATAATGCAAACAACATTATTGCTTGATTCGTCACAAATAACAGGAAACAGCGCAAATTTTACAGTAAATTACAACCCACCAATAGAACTAGATCCTGCAAAACAGTATGAGATTGGATTAATTTCTTGTACTTGTTGGAACGCCATGCCGAATATTAAAACTGGGATTAATGATGAAATTTTAATCGTTAATGTTAAACAATCTCCAACATCACAAAAAGAGTTTATTGATATACAATACAAACTACAGATTCCACAAGGAGCTTATAACATTACTGATCTAAACAGAACAATAAAAGAGCTTCTAACAAAAGCTGGTGGGAATGCTGATAATTTCGAATTAGCGGCGAATTATAACACCTTACGAGCTAGGATAACAGTGAAAAGAAATATGAAAGTCATCTTTGAAGAAAGAAGTTTTGGAAAGATGTTAGGTTTTACTAGAGTTTTATACTATACCACCGGTGAAGATAAATCTTTGACATTTGATGGAGAACTACCAGTAGATATCACAGAAGTAAATACAATACTCATCAATTGCTCTATCGCATCTGGATCTTATACGTCAAAAGGCAACCGCGGGCAAACGATCTACAGTTTCTCACCAGAAGTCCCACCAGGTTCTCTCATGCAAATCAATCCGCGACAGATTATCTACTATCCAATAACACCTGAGAATCAAATTACAAGCATTACAATGCAACTCAAAGACCAATCTGGACGACAAATAGACGTGAACAACGAGATAGTCACGTATTACTTACACCTACGCACTGCCTAGGAATGTGATTTTGTGTACATAATTTTATAAAATGAGACGAAGAAAAGTTTATCGAAGAAAAATCGTAGGTGGATTTTTTGGAAATATATTTACAACAATTGCAGAGAATATTCCAGGAATCGCGCGTAAAGTAGCGCCCATTGCACTTGACGCCGGTAAAGCTTTCGCTACAGGGGCGGCATCTTCAGCAGGCACTGCAGTAGGGCAAAAGATTGCTG
Source organism: Potamilus streckersoni (assembly GCA_016746295.1). Lineage (NCBI taxonomy): Eukaryota > Metazoa > Mollusca > Bivalvia > Unionida > Unionidae > Potamilus > Potamilus streckersoni. Next base: position 344,996 of record JAEAOA010000425.1, read on the forward strand.
ATAAGATTAAAGGACCTTCAACAACACCTACGGTGTCTGAAATAAAACGAGTAATATCAGATATTGCGCCAACAGAAGAAACAAAACGAGCTATGATAGCTACAACAAAAAAATTATTGTCGCCGAGTGGTGAAGAAATAGTACGTAAACTTGTAAAGAAAACAAAACCGATGACCCCTGCTGCCTTTTAATTTTGTGTAACGATTATAAAATAAATGTCAGCTAAAAACTATCTCGACTTTGCAGAAGAAATTGATACTGACGATGCTGTAACAGAATTAGAGTATGTCGAGTATCTTGATGAGAACTCGAACGAACCGAATAAAACCGGAGTTAGAACTTTTAACACAAGAGACGAGGACGTGTTTCTACTACCCCATAAGGCAATGCTAGAAGTTCGTGGTCAAATATTAACTGTGATAGGTGGTGATATTGCAGCTGATGCAGAAATCGCTCTCGTCAATAATGGTTGGAGCTTGTTTAAGAGTGCACGATACCAACTGGCCAATCAAACCGTAGAAGATATTTCGATGCACTTACCCATAGCGAGTACAATACTAAACATCGTTTCGTTTAGCGATGACTATTCCAGATCAATAGCCACAAATATGATGTGGTTCAAAGATACCTCATTAGGTACAGCTGTTTCGAGTGAGTTTCGTACTGGTGCTGGTAATCCTGCTGAAAATAACAATAATCTCATCGCCAATCCTGCTGCTAATGATGCCGCTGCGATAGGTGATTCGATAAGATTAGCCGTTACAAATATAAGACGACAACAATATAACGAGGGATTTGCTAAACGAAAAGCGTTTGCCGCAGAATCTCGCCAAATAACGATGATGCTTCCGTTAAGTACAATCTTTGGATTTTGCCGTGATTATAACAAAGTGTTTCGAGGAATAAAACATACGCTTATATTAGATCGAGCTGATCAAAACGATTGTATAATACACGCCGGTGGAGTGGCTGAGGGACAGTTTTCTATTACAAGATTAGCACTGTGGATGCCTCGGGTTGTCCCTTCATTAGCTAAAATGATGGAGCTCGAATCTTTACTAGCCACCTTTACAAAAAAGATACACTTCCAACAGAACAGGATTTATCAAACAGCCATTCCCAACGCGACTGATTACACGTGGCGTGTAACGACCACGCCCAGCGAACAACTACCGCGACACTTGTTCGTCGTATTTCAACGACAAGCACGTCGTAACAATCAGGAAATGAACAACTCCGTATTCGATAACCCAGACGTTAGACGAATATTTGTGAGAGTAAATTCCAAACAATATCCCGAACGTGCAATCGAATGTAATTTTGCCGTAGACGCCACCAGAAACATCTCTCGGCCGTACATGTATCTTATGGAAGCAATGCAAAAATATCAGAACGCGGACAGTGGATCTCAAATATCAATAGAAGAGTTTCGATCGCTCTATCCCATCTTTTATTTTGACGTATCAAAACATTTGGAGCGTGTTGTGGGATCGACTGCAGATATTGAGGTCACGTGGACACTGGGCGATGTGCCAGGTGAACAGTATAACGTATACGCGCTATTGGTTAGTGATCGATTTCTGACCATCGATTCAATCAAAGGAAGAATGACAGTACAAGTTTAATCTAACAACTTGGATATAACATTATGAAAACCAAATACACAACTCGAGAAATATACCTAACATCTGGTCAAGTTGAAAAATTATCAGCAGCTGTTGCTAAACGCAGCTCTGTTTCTTTGATGATCTCTCCGTTGACAGGCGTTGCTGAGACTTCAAATAAAATTGCAGTAAAAGTCATGCTAACGCAACAACAAATCAATAAACTCAATCGCAACAAACCTTTTGTGCTGAAATTATCTGTTTCTCAGGTAACTGCAATGTCAAAAGAAGGTGGATTTTTTGGACCAGCGTTATCAATAATAGCTAGCAAAGTTTTACCAGTACTTGGTACACTTGGACATGCGGTTGCGTCAGGAGCAGTCTCTGGCGCAACGAAGAAAGCAGTCGAAGGTCGTGGTATCAAACAAATCTATCGTTAATTTTATGTAACAGTATAAAATAAAATGCCAACGAAAAAGTCGCCGAAAAAAACAAAATCATCGAAAAAAAAGAAAACAACAAAACGCAAACAAACAAAACAAGGAGGAATTATTCCTTTCGCTCCACTTTTGGCGGGACTAGCGGGAAGTCTGCTGCCAAACTTACTAGGAATCGGACGCGGATTAACTCTACCAGGGACCAGACGTTATTGAGCAATTTTGACATCATTGAAAAATTGAAGGACGTTGTTGGATTTCGAGGAGTATTTTCCAAGGATGAACTCGATGACGTACCAACAGGCGGTTCTTGTGTTGTAAATATTGAAAACTTCAATGATGGCTCTGGCACCCACTGGGTTGCTGTCCACGATAACAATTATTTTGATTCGTTCGGACTTCCTCCAAGCGATCTCATAAAAAAATATATTTTTAAAAAATTTGATAAAATAAATTATTCGTCTAATCAACTACAGCCGATTGGAACATCAGCTTGTGGTTATTATTGTATCATGTTTGTCAGACAAATGCACCAGAGTAAAAACTCTGGGAGTAAAAGCTCTGGAAGTAAAAACTTTTTAAAGTTTATTTTACAATTTGATGAGCTTCCTTCTCATGCAAATGATAATATTGCAATCAATTTTATCTAAACTCCTTGATATAATAATGTCAACATACTGTCTCAAATGCAAAACTAAAACAGATAACAAGGATGAGATGACGGAAAAAACGAAAAATAATAGAATGATGTTAAAAAGTATTTGTGCAATCTGTGGTAGAAAGAAAAGTATGTTTTTGAAAAAACAAGTAGGATCTAGCGTTGATAGAGTTATCTTGATCGACGATTAATCTTATGAAACAAAATAAAATAAAATGAAATGCAATTGTGATTGTGACAAAGATCTTTGCATAGAACAAGATAAAATCATTACGTACTGTCAACGTTGTAACAACAGAGAAATAATAGGGTTAGGTATAGATATACATAAACTAATTGGTAAATTACCAAAACCAAAAGGCGGTTGGACTTTGCCAGGTCATCGTTATACAGGTCCTTACAATCCGCTAGATCAACAACTAGATGAAAACGACAATCCATTGCCAGGACAAGAACCTTATAATCAAGTGGATGCAATAGCAATGCGTCACGATATCTGTTATCGTGATCATGAAAACTCGAAAGCAGATTGTGATAAAGTAATGTTAGACGAATTACATGATATGGAGCCAACAAATCTACGAGAACGTTTTGACAGAAGATTTGTTCAAGGAATGATAGGAGCAAAATATAAACTCGGACTCGGAAAAGAATTATACGATGATCTTGCAGTCGAGCTGCACAGACCTAAAAAAAAAAGTTTCCGAGACGCAAAGTTGTTGCAAACGCTGTAGATGATATCTGGGCAATAGATTTGGTAGATGTATCCAATCTGGCTCAGTTTAACGTTGGCGCTGATGGCGCTCCAAAGAAGTATTTGTTTAACGTTATAGATGTTTTCAGCAAATACGCTTTTAGTGTGCCAGTTTCAGATAAAACAGGAACGTCAATCACTGATGCGCTAAAACAGATAATAACGAGTACCGAAAGAAAACCAAACAAAATCTGGACTGATCATGGAGCCGAGTTTTTTAACAAAAAGTTTGAACAGTTTCTAGAACTAAATAATATTAAAAAATACGTTACAGGAAACGAAGGCAAAAGCGTTGTTGTCGAGAGATTTAATCGCACGCTAAACGAAAAATTACATAAACATATGACAGCTAAAAACACCAACAGGTACATCGATGACCTTTCTCAATTCGTAGGCGAATATAATAACACGAAACATCGAACCATCAAAATGTCACCCAATGACGCTATCAAAAATCCAATATTAGCAAACGAAAACATGTACCGCAGACATAAATTTAAGGTCGGTGATAAAGTTAGAATCTCTTTGACTAAAAAGATATTTGAAAAAGGATTTACTCCAAACTGGAGCGAAGAAGTATTTGTTGTTGATAAAGTACTCTTAACAATACCTGTAACGTACGCGTTAAAAGATCTGGCAGGGGAACCTATAGTAGGTAGTTTTTACGAACAAGATCTACAAAAAACTGAACAAGATGTTTTCATTATCGAAAAAGTGATTAGGAAAAAAGGAGATAAAAGTTTAGTCAAATGGCGTGGGTATAGTGATAAATTTAACAGCTGGATTCCAACCCGGTCGATTTTATCGACTGCGAAATAATGCTATTATAAATTTCCTCATACTTTCGTTTGATAGATTTGCATTTTACTGGTTTACATAATGATATTAGATATTGTCTGCGATCGTCAGAGATCGTCATTAGATTAAAAATCTTGACAAAGATGAAATCAAATTTTATATTTTTCTGTCGGTCTGGAATTTTGATGTTTAAAAAAGGTCTGATTAACTGTAAAAATACCTGCTGTTCGGTAACGGTAAAATTAAATTTTATAATTTTTTTAGCAATGTGATACTTGACATTATATTTTCCAGTGGTTGGTCTGCGGTAATTAGATCTGTTAACGACGGTGACTATTTCACCATCATCAGACTCGTTGTTATATAAAATATCATCTTCGTTATAACCAACAGATTTGTCTATCATATCTTTAGAGATTGTGGAGACCTTATCGCTGATATCGCTGGCGACTTTGTCGCTAGTATCTTCTTCGTATAGTTGAACGAGTCGTTTCATCATATCCATATTATAATATAATTTTTATCTAATTTGTTGTTATAAGATGACTGACAAGGTCAAATATCATCAAAAAGTTAATATAATAAACTACCACGAACTAACCGAAGCGGTAAGAAAATGCCTGTCAGGTTATAGTTCATATTCCGTTGAAGTTATTGTAATGCAAGGTGATTCTCATAAAATATTACTAACAGAAGCAGAAAAAAATAAAATTAATGAAAGTGCAGTAACGACGCTAAAATTTGATTGCGATGATATTATAGCATTTGCTCATCATTGTTTGACTAAAACCGAATTACAAAATATTATTAATCATCATATCTAAAAATAATACTAGCATCATATTTGTTTGAAAAAGCTGATTTTGTTGCTCCATCAGCTACAAATTTTACTGCTCTGGGATTTATATTATAATATTTCGCCGCAGCTGTAATTGATTTGAATTTGATCTCCTCATCCGTTTCAAGGTTTAACGAAATAACAGGTTTTATGGGGCATCTAAAATTAATACCATTACTATTTTGTCCTTTACTCACATTTTCCTGTTGGGTCACTAGCTCCAGATTTTCCAATCGATTGTCTGTTTTTACATTATTGATATGATTAATAACCAGACCATTGGGTATAGATCCGTTGAACACCTCGTAAACAAACCTATGACCAGTATAACAAACTCGATCTGTCGATGTTCCTCTAACAGTCACACTGATATATCCCATATTGCTCATATTATTAAGAACTTTTTTAGTTTTTCTGTTTCTAATAATAACGCGATCGTTAGCCTCGTATAAATCAAAGACTGGATGCGGCTGAAACTCGTCTTGTAAGGATAAATTTTCAACATTATCATCAGTGACTTTACCGTTATAATGATATACTCGTTTCCCCTCTGGAATGTCATCGCAAAATAACGTGTAAATAAAATCTTTTCTAAACATCGTAATTCTTTCAGTATTATCTCCCTTTACACTAATCGTATAACCCGCTGGCGTTGCTTTACCAACAGATATTCCAGTAATGATATTAATAACCGAACCAAGTGCATTTCCAGCGTACAGATTGTACTTCGGATAAACATGATATACCTCTTGCTCACGTGCGCTTGTCAGATTTACTGTCATTATATTATAGGTGATATTTTTTATCTCTAATTGTTTTTCTAGCGCATGCGCAGTGTGCGGTAAATTATCAATTAGATATTAGACTATAGTATAGCGATGGTGAAATTGCGTGATATAGCCAAGAAGAGACTTATTGGAGAACCTGTTAAAATAGCGACTGCTTTTGCAGGTTTTGATAATAGTTATCAGTTTGATAATCAAAACGTTTTAGTAAATTTTTCTGAAAAAAATCTCTTTCATCTGCTACAGACGACTGTAAAACGTGAGCTTGAAAAACACAAGGGTTTAAGATTGTTAGTGCAATATCGTGTTATATTTTCAAAACTACTTGTGACGGAAGAATCTACTAAAACGGAAACTACAGTCCCTTATATTAATGCAAAATCAAGGCGCGTTTTGCTTGGGACTGATCTTTTGTCACTATCTAATGAAATACACCAAGAAATTTGGAAAAAATAGAAGAATTTACCGAATCTGGTTCAGGTTGGAAGTTTGAAATAATCAAAGAAATTTTGTTTCACACAATGAAATATGACGCATTACGCGGCAGCGGCTCTAATAGCGCTGGGTATATCGACCTGCCACCAAAAATAAAAAATAAAAAATGCTGCATCAACGTGAAAAACGTTGATGACAAATGTTTTCAATGGGCTGTTCTTTCTGCGCTATTTCCAGTAGAAAAAGACGCTGGTCGTGTTGAGAAGTATATTAGTCACGTATCAAAATTAAATTTTAAGGATATCAACTTTCCAGTGGCAGAAAATCAAATACCAAAGTTTGAAAAGCAAAATAATGTTTCGATTAACGTTTTCGGACTAGATGAAAAAGAAAACGTCTGTCCCAGATATATTTCAGAAAAAGTTTCACAATCGACTATAAACTTACTGTTTTATAAAAATCATTACGTTTGGATCAAAAACTTCAATGGACTAGTTGGTAAACAGTACAATAAAAATAACAAGAAAAAGTTCTTTTGTTATCGCTGCTTGCATGGTTGTGCTAACAATGAAACATTACAAAAGCATTTGCAGTACTGTAATGATGTGCAAAAAATAACAATGCCATCTAAAAAAGATAGTTTATTGTATTTTGTCAATTATAATCACAAATTAAAAATTCCTTTCGTTGTGTACGCTGATTTCGAATGCATACTTCAACCTGTACTTGGCGTAGAAAATAATCCCAACCAATCGAGTACAAGAAAAGTTCAAAATCATGTTCCGTGTGGAGTAGCTTACAAGATAGTTTGTTATGCTGATTCGAGATTATCTAAACCAATCAAATTATATCGAGGTAAAAATCCAGCTGTCTGGCTTCTCAAGCAGTTGATTAACGAAGTTGATAACATATTTGATTGTTTGAAAAGAGTAACTCCAATGATTAAACTAACACCACAACAAAAATCCGATCACGAGCAAGCGGAAATTTGTCATATTTGTGAAAAAGCTTTTGACCCTGACAACAAAAAAGTACATGACCATTGTCATTTGACCGGACAGTATCGTGGAGCGGCTCATGATCATTGTAATTTGAAATTTCATGCTCCAGATTTTATTCCAGTTATTCTTCACAACTTTCGAGGATATGACAGCCATATTATAGTAGAAGCTTTTGGTGATCCTGATATAAAATCTCGTCTAAAACTCGATAGCGTCATCAAATGCATCCCAAATAATTTTGAAAAGTACATGTCTGTTACGCTAGGTAAATTGCGTTTTATTGACAGCCTGCAGTTTATGGCAGCATCGTTAGATGAGCTAGTAAACAGCGCTGTTTGCGCCGGTAGTAAGTTTGATAACCTACAAGACTGTTTTGGAGACAAATTTAATTTACTGACCAAAAAAGGAGTATTTCCATACGAGTATCTCGACGATTGGAGTAAATTTGATGAAACATCTTTACCTGACAAAGATAAATTTTACTCGCAACTCAAAAATGAAAATATCACCGATGACGATTACAAATACGCACAAGATATCTGGAATAGATTTGATTGCAAGGTGTTTGGTGATTATCATGATTTGTATTTGAAAACTGACGTGTTATTATTAGCAGATGTTTTTGAAAGTTTTCGAGAAGTGAGTTATAATAATTACGGACTAGATCCTTGCTGGTATTATTCTGCCCCTGGACTGTCATGGGATGCTCTGTTAAAGTTTAGTAAGGTAAGGTTAGAATTACTGACTGATGTTGATATGTTCAATTTTATCGAAAAAGGTATCCGAGGCGGTATTAGCGTGATAACGAAGAAGTACGCTGAAGCAAACAACAAATATTTGAAAGAGTATAATCCTGACCTTCCTTCGAAGTATATAGTTTATCTAGATTGCAATAACTTGTACGGGTATTCGATGGCAGAACCAATGCCGTTTGGTGGCTTTCATTGGATCACGGCTGATCGATTTCTATCGGAGACAGAAAAAAAGATACCCGACGATGTTTCATATTTCGTTGAAGTTGATCTCGATTATCCAACTTCGCTACACAAATTGCATAACGATTACCCTTTCTGCGCGGAATCGATGGTTATAGAATATAATTTGTTATCAGAAGAACAACAAGCGTCAGCATTACCAAGACAACATTCTATGGTAAAGAAACTAGTACCAAATTTACTTGATAAACGTAATTATGTTTTGCATTACAAAGTTTGAAAACAAGCAGTCGATACTGGTCTCGTGTTGAGAAAAGTTCATCGCGTACTAAAATTTAATCAGTCACCGTGGATGAGAGGTTATATTAACTCGAACACTACAAGAAGAGCTGCGGCAAAAACTGATTTTGAGAAAAACTTTTTCAAACTGATGAACAATTCTGTTTTTGGTAAGACGATGGAGAATATTAGGAAACGCGTAAATATCGAACTAGTCAATGATGTCAATCGCAGAAACAAGCTTGTGTCAGACGATGATTTTGTGAGCATGAAAATTTTTAATGAGAATCTTGTTGCGATACAAAGAAGAAAAACAAATCTAAAACTAAACAAGCCTATCTACGTTGGAGCTTCAGTGTTAGATTTATCAAAGTGGATGATGTACGATTTTCATTATAATTTTGTTAAAAATCAATGGCCGGCTAGTAGATTATTATTTACTGATACTGATTCGCTCGTATATGAAATCGAATGCGAGGACATCTATCAGGACATGCATGATAATAGATATCTGTTTGATCTTTCCGATTACCCACGTGACAGTAAATTTCATGACGATACAAATAAAAAGGTTATTGGTAAGTTCAAAGATGAAATGAACTTGAGCGCTATCAAATACTTTATCGGATTACGTAGTAAAATGTATGCCGTATTGTTAGACAATAATAAAATAACAAAAAAAGCAAAAGGTCTGCCTCGTGATTTTGTTAAAAAGTTTATAAAATTTGATGACTACAAGTATGCGCTTGATGGCGGTGTTAGTTTTATAAGAGCTATGTCAATTCGGACAAATCATCATAAGCTCGAAACAGATGTCCTTATCAAACGCGGTTTGAGCAATTTTGATGATAAACGTTATTGCGAAAATGGGGTAGATACATTTGCACTTGGGTATTGTCATGATGATAGAGATATATTTGACATTATCTCTGCAAACTAAAATTTTATCTAAACTTAAGAAATAATTTTTGAAAATTTGACAGTGACAAATAGCTACAGTAGCAAAATCAAATATCTAATGATGGACGGCAAACCATTGACAGTTGAAATTAATAATGAAACATCAGGCATATGCTTTAGTTGTACCCGTGACAAGTTAAAACTTTCGCTCATCAGATCTGATGACAGCGAGTATTTTAATTATCTCGAACAATTGTATCAAAAGTTGATTGCGGAATTTAACAACTTTCACTGTCCGATTAGTCAGCAAAAATACACCAAACTTACAATTGATCTTGATCGGTCAAAGTTGTATTTTATCGACAAAAAATATCCTCTAAACAAACTAGAAATGAAAGTTTTGTTTGAGTCCCGTCGTCATGTGAGCGGTAAAGTAAAGTTTAGTCTCTATCACCATGATAATGAAATATTTTTAATATCATCAGTTGAAACATTAATCATTGGTGATGAGATATAATATCACTTACTTGTGAACTGACCTGCACCGTTCTGGTATAATTATCAGCCTTTTCATCTACTGAGAGAGGTAATTACCTTATACAATTATCAGCCTTTTCATCTACTGAGAGAGGTAATTACCTTATACAATTATCAGCCTTTTCATCTACTGAGAGAGGTAATTACCTTATACAATTATATCTGCGCTAGAATCAGCCTTTAGTTTTTGTGTAGGTGAAAAAACTTTGGTGTTTTAAGGTCTTAAGAGAAGTAATTTGTATTTGTTTTGAGGATGGGGATAACTTTTGCGCCAGAATCAGCCTTTTCATCTACTACTCCTAGTGTTTCTTTCTATATGTATGTGCATGATGTTCGGTCTAACTTTACCAATTTAAATTTTGTTGCTAGGGAGATAGGGTCTCAAAGTTTTTTAAATTTGGACCCCACCTCCCCGCATTTTTCCAGCATTTTAATAAAGAATCCGAAAGATATATTCTATGTAAGTCCACACATGGTGTTTTCTGAGGCTCTTCCGCAGGCCTGCTCATTTCGTGTAACGCCATGTGATAGAGCCATACGTCGTCCTTGTCTCGTACTTCTTTAATGCGTGGAATTACCTGTAAGGAAAAAAACAAAACTTATCAAGGTGTAAATTCTATCTTATCCTATAGGTTTAAAGGTAGTTCATGTAAGCTAATTTCATATCCTTAATCTAATAATTTGTCGGCATCTTTTCCTAGTACTTAAAATAAAGCTTATTATTTTCATGTAATCCAATTTGTTACATTCAATGTCTAAGTACAATAATTTTTCTATTTTAAAAACCCCATATTTTTTTATAAGATTAATAATTTCTTCTTTCTCATTTTTAATCACATCTCAGTATATAATGACATGTCTTTTGGTAAAATGGTAATTTTGCATAAGGGGCATTTTGGTACATTTTTTTAATTATATGCCTCCTTTTTGCTACATCTCCCGTTAGCCAGGCATTCTGCAGATATTTAAAAATTATACTTTGAATTTTTAAAAATTTTATACTCTGCCATGATTTTCATATATTTTTCCAATTTCCCCCCATACTTCTGTTTCTATTTTACATCTCTTATTTTTGAAAAAAAAGTTCTCTTATTACTTTATAAATTTTTCCTTTATCCACCACCCATTCTTTCTTTATCATTCTCCCCTTCTTACACTCATTCATTTATTCATTCCATAGATGCATATAATTTATTCTATTTGTATTTTATTAAATCATTTATATCATTTAAATTTTAAATTTTGAATTTGGAGGTCAAACGGTGTACTAATTGAATTATATAAAGAAAATAAAACCTAGTGTTTTTATATGTATGTCCATGATGTTTAGTCTACCTTTACTATTTTAATTTTCTTGCTAGGGAAATAGGGTCTCAAAGTTTTAAATTTGTATCCCACCTTCCCGCAGTTTTCCAAAATCCCTAATAAAGAATCCGAAATATATATTTCCTATGTAAGTTCACACCTGGTGTTTTCTGAGGCTCTTCCGCAGGCCTGCTTACTTCGCGTAACGCCATGCGATATAGGGCATACGTTGTCCTTGTCTCGTACTTCTTCAATGCTTGGAATTACCTCTATTGAAAAAACAAAACTTATTAATGTGTAAATTCTATCCTATCCTATAGGTTTAAAGGCTCTTCCGCAGGCCTGCTCACTTCGCTTAACGCCATGTGATAGCCCTATGACGTCCTTGTCCCGTACTTCTTCCATGTGTGGAGTTACCTGTAAAGACATAAACAACTTATTATTGTGTAAATACTACCATACCCTATAGGTTTATAAAAAATCATTTAAATCATTTCATTTCTTTATGCTAATAATTTGTCCACATCTTTTCATATTACTTAAAACAAACTTATTATTTTCATATAATCCAATTTGTTTTAAGTACAGTAATTTCCTATTTTAGAACCACCTATTTTTTATAATATTAATAATTTATTCCCTCTCATTTTTAATCACTTGAAAATATACAATAACATGTCTTTTGGTAAAATCGTATTTCTTGTACAAAGGGCATTTTGCTATGTTCTAATCATATGCCTCCTTTTTGATATATCTCCCGTTAGCCAGGCGTTTTTTGAAATTTAAAAATTATACTTTGAATTTTTAATGACTTTATAGTCCCTCATGATTTCCATATATTTCTCCAGTTAACATCCCATACTTTCTATCTTGCATCTCTTATTTTTAAAAAATTAGTTCCCTTAATACTTTGTATGTTTTTTTCCTTGTCCCCTCCCATAAAATATTTACATCCCTGTATTTACAAATAATATCTTTTATATGTTGAAATTTCCTGGGTACTTCTAATAATTTCATCACTTTATTATTTCTATATATTTCCTGATTATTTTTTTATAACAAAACCAGACCAATATAAATATATTCCATTCCACGGTATAGTTGTAGTTGGTTTAATTATTTTAAAACGATTTATTATTTTTGAAATTTTCATTCTAACTGGACTTGGAAAATGTAATCCCCCATTTTCTATTGACCTATATAAAGTTTCATTTTGAACATAATGTGTTTTGAAATTCCATATATATTTAATAATATCGTTATCAATCTTATCTAAGTCTTTGTTATTAAAATCAATGGACTTCAGTGTATAATTTATATTGGAATATAGATATGTTTTTGCCATCTTGGCTCTTTCCATAATACTTAGTGGCGTTTGTGCCCAGATTTCGAGTAATTTCATAATTTTTTTTCTATTACTTGTTTATAGTTTTCCTTTTCTTCGTTCTGCCCAAAGTATATACATAAGGCTTTTATCGTTCTCTTTATATGGGGGGGGGGGGCAATCCTGGGTGATTCTCTCTCCAGTTTCCTATTTTTAATATTTCTGTTTTGTCACGATTCATCTTAGACTCCGATGCATTGCCAAAATTTTCATATTCTTTCATTAAGTGTTTGAAAGAATTCGGGTTTCTTATAAAGTTTGTGCAATTATCAGCATGTTGTAACATTTTAATTTCATTTTTCAAATTTGGTATCTGTATTCCTTCTATGTTATTATTATTATTATTATTATTATTATTATTTCTTATTTTTATACTTAGAATTTCTATTGCTATTACATATAACAGCATCGATAGTGGGCATCCTTGCCTCACTGATCTTTTTATGTCGAATTTTTCCGTAGTAGCTCCGTTTACCTGTACTCTCGCAATTATATCATTGTACAGGATTTTAGTCCATCTTCGGATATTTTCTCCGAAACCAAATTTTTCAAGTACTTTCTTTATATAGTTGTGTTCATTTCTGTCAAATGCTTTTTCTTGATCGATTAGCACCATGGCACCAATCTTATTGCTCATTTTAAAATATTCAATTATGGTTTTTATATTTAAAATATTATTTAATGTATCTACCTTTGGATCCACAAGTTTGATTTTCGTTTATAATATTAGTCATGATTTTTTAACCATATTAACTAAAATTTTACTTAATATTTTATAGTCCGTATTTAGAAAAAAAGATGGACCTCCAATTGTTTTACATCTTTGCTTTCCTCTTTTCCCTTATATATTAATGATATAATCCCTTCCCTCATTGGAAATGTCATTTTGCTATTTGCTAAAAAAATATTGTTATAAAGAAGTTCTAGAATCGGCGATAACTCACTTTGGATTTTATAGTAGAATTCCATTTCTTCACTATCGCTAATCGTCTCACATTTAACATCATTTAAATAATTATTTATTTGATCTATTGTAATGTTTTGTTTTGTATATAGTTCCTGGTAGTAGTTTTTAATTCTTTTTAAAATCTCTTTTTTTTTGTTTTAAAATTTTTCCTCTCTCATCCCAAATTCCTTCTATAATTTTCATTCCCCCTTTCCTTAGCTCATCCCTTTTGTTCAGATCTTTAGCTATTGTATATAAATTTGAAAATTTTCTTGCTCTTATTTCATTACCATTTGTTTTTTTCTCGATTAATTTGTTTTAATTTTCCTTCTAATTCTTTTTTGACTCATCATTTATATTTCTATTTAGTTGCATTTTAATTTCTAATTCATCCATATCCCTTAATTCTTTTATTCTTTTTGAGTGCCACAATGCCTTTTTCTTAAATCTTTTCTTTAGAAGATCCCACATTAGTATAATATTTTTGTGTTCCTTACTTAAAAAGTCATTTATTTTTTTATTTTAATTTCATTTACAAATTCGTCATTTTCTAAAATTGTTTTGTTTAATTTCCAAAATCCCCCTCCGCATCTACTTCTATTTAGAATTTGAATATTTAAATTTATTAGTTTGTGGTCCGATATTTTTACATTTGTTATTTTTTAGTCTTTGTATATTTTAAAATTAAAATTATTTGCATAAAACCTATCTAATCTACTCTTTAATTTATTCTCATATTCAAAGGTGAATTTTATCCTTGGTAGGTTTAAAAGTCTATATATATCTTTCAATTTGTGTTTTTCAAAAAAAATTCAATTACTCCTTTAATCATTTTATCATTAGTTGTTAGTTGCCCATTTCTGTCAATTGGATCCCCCATCCAGTTGTAATCCCCTCCTATAATCAGATTGTCCATAGAGTATTTACTTATATATATCTATCTAACTGTTCAACAAAATCGAATTTTTTATATTTGTTTGCAGGAAAGTATATATTTATAATATGCGTTTTTTCTATTATTATATGAATCAATCTTACCTTAAAAAATTCTTCTTCATTTTTTCTTTCCCATTTTAAAGACTGGCCAGGCGAAGATTTGTGTTAAATAAATTGTTCATTTTAATAAGAAATATAAGATTTAAAGATTTTCATTGAAAAATATATCGATCAATTAAAATATTTGTAAATGTGAGCTTGTGACAACATTGTTAGGAAATAAATGTCTGTTAAAGAATTCTTCCATTTATTTTATCCTGTACTTTACTTAGAAATTTAAGTAAAATCAACCAGCATTCCACATCCTAACTTTCATAAGTTCTACTCCAAAGTGTAAACACGTAATTGGTTAATGGTTACGACGAGGCGGCAAGCGCTTCTATGAGTACCTAATTAAATGCTTACTCTGGGTCTGGTCGTATTTATTTTGAATACTTTTGATAATTGAATTGTTTCTCTAAGGTAACACAAGCAAATTATCGGATTACAGCGCGTGAAAGGTGCCAAGATTATAGCAATATACGGGTGTACCCAATCAAAACTATCAAATAAAATAAGCGGATTTTTCAGTCGGAAGTAGTTTACTAATGCAAGACTTGGTTAGAATAAAGTAGCGTTCAATTGAAACTGCCAAATCGAAGGAACTTCTCGAATAACTGGTAAGTAGCATTCTTTCTTTACTTTTTATGGAAATAAGTGTAAAAAAAATGTTTGATATCAAACCATTTTTTGCTAGACCATTCTGTATTAGTCATAACACTAAATATATACCAAATTAAACTTTATATCGACGACACTTACTAAAAGTGTCCATCTTTCAACCACTATATCAGCCATTTTTTAATCCGAAATGGATGTTCACATTAGCCAATGGTTTTCACTAAAAGACTTTTCATAATGAATAACTGGGTCTTAGTAAAACAAGGTGCCACTCTGATATTCAAAATTCCCATCAGGGCAAACATTTTGATAAAAATTTCTACCGCTCCGTGTAAAGGAATGGTTACACTGAGATGAGGTTTTTATTAATAGTCCAGTAAATTTTATTGAATAGAAGCTTGACTCAGAATAAATTGCAACATACTTGATTCTAAATATATGATGATTTGGAAGTTTCATGTATCAATATATAAAACGTTACTTACAATGTTATGCTGCGAAATGAATTAAAATTACGTTTATTAATTATCTAATGAACATACGCTCCTGTTTTACATCCAGTGGTCTTAGACCAGACGCGCTTATTGGGTAGTCTTTTATCCGTCGCCAGTCCCTGTGTTAGGTTGTTAGGACGCAATGTTATCGGGGCCGAATGAAACATCATAAAGTCAGACTAAATCTGTGTATTTTTGTTTTATATGTACATAGTAACTTTACTTTGACAATATTTTAAAATTGTGTTTTAATATAGGCTGACATTAAAATTTGTTTATTCACCCAATTAGTTCTCTCCCTTTATATTGTTTGGTGATATATGCCGACATTTGTTAATAATCGTTCGTTAACTAGGGGGATAAAATAATCCTATATATATATATATATATATATATATATATATATATATATATATATATATATATATATATATATATATATATATATATATATATATATATATATATATACAGTAATTTTATGAAAGTATTGTACTGCATAAGTAAAATGTAAATATCTAACAGAAAAATGGCAGATAGAGTAAACCAGCGACAAAGGCTAAATCAATCTATCAAAGCCAGGTTTAATAATTTTATTAAAATATAACTTGTTGAGAGACTACTACTACTACTACTACTACTACTACTACTACTAATAATAATAATAATAATAATAATATGAAATTTATATAGTGCATGAGTTTAATATAAGTAGATGAAAAACTTTACAAATCATACACAAGGTATGTATTGCAAGTAATATGCCATACTTACATTGTTTCACTCGCGTTACGTTCGCTGTTGATTTGTGCTGCATGGATTCCCTTCCTTCTTGTCTTTGAAGACCTGCAACGTGTATTTTGATTTGGCTTGTTGGTTACATTTGGTCCTTAACAGTGTATTTTCCAACCGAGGATATAAATAATGAAAAACTTGTAGTATTTCCACTTACTCATTGATGTGTTACTGTTTCTCTTCTGAAAAATAGTTTTCAAACAGATAATCAGTGTTCCCCGTACAACTTTGCTTTTAATCTGTTTATGCTTTCATTGTTGTTGTTGTTGTCATCCAAAGTTGGTTTTCGTCTCTGGAAATAACGTAGTTCGCCATTTCATCCTTTACATCTCTAAGGTAATACTGTAGGAAGTCAATATGACCCTATTCTTTAAGATAGTTTTTTTTTTTAAGTTTGATGTTTCGCTCCCCTAAGGCCGATGCAACGCCGTTTACTGACTTTAGTAGGACAGTTGTTATTGCTACTCATCCTACTTGGAGGCTTGATTTGTAGCATTCCACACAGATCCATCCCATGTTAATAGGTCCTGAATGAAAATGATACTACTCAAACATCCAATAAGATTGCCACAGAAGCCATCTTGGAAATCATGAAATTGCTACCTCTCCTGAATTGACAGTGAAACAAGATTGAATTTTAACGATCAAGCCGATAATGAAGTATAGTTGATACTAAATAAAAGTGGTGCTTACCTGATGCCCACTATGGCCAGTACAGCCGCCATCTTGAATTATTTTTATTGCATATCCTATTGAAGGAATGGATGGTCGTATCATCATGGGATTTTCACTTGAAGGCTTTTATGTCTAGATAGTTCTATACAAAAATGATGCCTATCTTACATCTAGTATAGCCACATGACATCTATCTCAAAAATGGCTACAACAGCATTGAAAAAAAATCCCCCCCAAAAGTTTTTTTAAAAAAGTGGGATGCCTGCCGCCACGTGTTTTGAACCCACAATCTCTCGTTTGGTAGCCGTGACACACATATAGGGAAAATTGAGTGTTTGTATATATCTCCGTTATTGATATTCCAACTGTCAGATTTTAAGTTCGAAATGAATAACATTCTTAAGAATTTGATCAAAACAATTGAAAATTGTCCTTGTTTCTTTTTACAGGTGTGTGAATTTTTTACAGATTATGATGGCTTTATGGAAGATGCCTTTTCTTCTCTTGCTGACTGTGGACTTGATATTCTGTCGTGGTGCTGAAATGTGCAACATTTTGGAAGATCCAGTGCTTGCAGACAACTTTACATATTTCAGACTCTTTGTACAAGAACACACTTTTATTGACCTGGAGTCTCTTGTAGAGGATGCGCACATACATTTTTTAGACGAGTTGCTTGAACCTGATGATATCTATTACAACTTTGCTGCAATTTCTGGTCTAGATAGTGTAGAAGTGCCAGCTGAATTCAAGCGGCCAGGTGGAATTTAAATTTTTGGTCAACCAATCCAGGTCAACCAATCCAGATCAACTGAGCAGGTACAATCTAAGGATGACCAGTACAGATATAAACGAACAATATTTGAACCTCGATACAAGGACAAATTCAGTGAACTCACATATGTTCCCATTTCTCGCCGAGATAGTTTTATGAACCAGTTGTTATTCTTTTCAAACCTTTTTTACTTTTCGTAGAAGAATTATGGAAAATATTGACGCCCTTGCAGCTTTACATAATAATCTACAATAATTCGTCAGTTTTTAACCTCTGCGTTATGGCAGATCATATTATTGATCACAATATTTGCTGATGTATTTTAATCGTTCACCAGTTTCATTTCTGCAAAATTGCTTTTGTTAACATTTTTACCTGTGTCGCAGTCTGGGACAAGGTCAAAGAGTAAATAATATAATCAGTTTCAGCTATGAGACTAAGTTATCAACCAACCGAAACACCCTGTCGCAAATGAATATCATCTGTGATTTCTCAAAATATAAGCACAAATTCAGACTCAATAAGTTTATAATTTCTGAATAATTGGAAATGGTAGGTTCACTTAGATTCGTGTTATCAGACAACTCCTTTGAAAACCAGCTTGATAAAAACGACATCATTTATAGGGAATAATTCTATGCAAAATACACTTGCCTAAAAGATATGTTTTTTCGTCCCATGAGTCTTCATTATAGAATTTTGTTTCCACTGTAGATAATTTAAACTTTCCAATCAGAAGGGCATAGTTCAGTCTTGATGTATTTACTATTTTGAGCAAATGACGACACCGTTTATGCTTGTACTCCGTCATAGCTGTGCATGCCAAATCAACACAAAAGGTGGGATTTATCAGCTATTATCAGAGCCTACTTGTCTACTACCTTGGAAACCATATTAATTTAATACCGTTCCCTTTTTTATTTGAAAGACCAGTAAAAACAACTTATTTGCTGGACACTTATATCACAGTCTCAAACAAAATTCACTTAACTATGGCTAGCTGTCTAATGGATTAATGGTAATCTGCATTGACAGAAATTGACCACACTTTATAGAAGAGATTTCAAATTTATAGTGTATGTGAATCTGTCTTCAGATATGTTAAAGAAAATCAAGAAATTATTCCTCAAAAACATTCAATTTAAATTTATACAATTTACTAACATAATGGTATTCAGAGATTTTAATTTTCAAATTAATATGTTCCACGCTCATATCTTTAATAATTTTTCAAAACTGCTGAACATAATTGAATCTCATCTAACAAATATCATATAGGCACAAACACCTTTCAAATGCATACAAATGATGTGTCTGCCATCAAATATGACCACCGTTACAAAAAATAGAAAACCCTTGAAATGACGTCTTCTTCGTATTATTTGCTTAGGAGTGGAGCAAATGAGACAAAAGCGTCCAGACATTAAATGCTTTAAAGTTTTCACAGAATTAATGATGTCTGATCATCACGTATGGATACCATTACAAAGAACAAAGCAAAACAAAAAATCTTCATAGATCTTCTCACATACATACATACATACATACATACATACATACATACATACATACATACATACATACATACATACATACATACATACATACATACATGCATGCATGCATGCATGCATGCATGCATGCATGCATGCATGCATACATACATACATACATACATACATACATACATACATACATACATACATACATACATACATACATACATACATACATACATACATACATACATACATACATACATACATACATACATACATACATACATACATACATACATACATACATACATACATACACTGACATGAATACACATACACACACGCATGCATACATACATACGTACACACGCATGCATATATGCATTCGTACACACGCATGCATACATACACGCACATACATGCATACATACATACATACATACACACACACACATACATACATACATACATACATACATACATACATACATACATACATACATACATACATACATACATACATACATACATACATACATACATACATACATACATACATACATACATACATACATACATACATACATACATACATACATACATACATACACTGGCATGAATACACATACACACGCATGCATACATACATACGTACACACGCATGCATACATGCATTCGTACACACGCATGCATACATACACGCACATACATGCATACATACATACATACATACATACATACATACATACATACATACATACATACATACATACATACATACATACATACATACATACATACATACATACATACATACATACATACATACATACATACATACATACATACATACATACATACATACATACATACACTGGCATGAATACACATACACACACGCATGCATACGTACACACGCATGCATACATGCATTCGTACACACGCATGCATACATACACGCACATACATGCATACATACATACATACACACACACATACATACATACATACATACATACATACATACATACATACATACATACATACATACATACATACATACATACATACATACATACATACATACATACATACATACATACATACATACATACATACATACATACATACATACATACATACATACATACATACATACATACATGTTTTAATCACTTTATGAAGATATGCACTGCCAAAAATATAGGTGCATTAATTTTATAAGAGTAATAGGATTAGACAATGCTATCTTCATTGTAAGTCGGTTGTCTCAGTTGTGTTCCTCGTAAATGCAAATAACCTCGCCTTATAAGTTAAAACGGTACAGTTTACAGAAGTACGTACAATCTGTAGCATGGAACCAGTCCCAGTAACCTTTGCAAGTGAAAATAAATGTAACTATGATATGACGTCACGAGACGTTGTCACGTAAATAATATATTACAGGAAACTAGTAGCAGCGTGAGGCATTGATCTGCAGTCGAGAAATGAAGAAAAAAAGATTCCAAGCGTTATCAAATTTGCGTCTTGGCATACGACATAATGCGTTTTGGTTTCTCCAAAGAAGGAGACAATCAGAAGAAATTGGAATTGTAGTAAGTTGTATTCTCACAATTTCAATATGATCAAATGAAATGCAAGGTTTTCATATCAGTAACGGTATCAAACTGAGATTTCCCTTTTTGGTATTCTGAAATGGTTGTAGCCATATCACGTGGCATAAGTAGTTGTAGAACGAATTGTTCCTCATTATTATGTGGAAACTTTTTATGTTGTCCTTTTTAAAAAGAATAATATAGAAATTTTGTATTTAAGAAATGCATCTGTTGCAGCACGGGAGTCTTTGTTGTTTTCAAATCATGAACAACCGCCAGTGTCAATTTGGTATGAATTTATTAGTTATTTTGAAATTCAAAACACATATTTTCGCTTTTACTTTTTTATGTAGTATAGGTCTGATTTTCGTGCTCGATTTTAATAGGAAATTAGTAGATATTGAATTCATGGAATAATTGATAAAATTAAAAAGCAATTTCAACATAGCATATTCTTGTTGCAAACTAAACCCGTTCATAATTCTTAACAGACTTTTGAATATTTCCACTGCTAAATAGCTTGTTCAATTTCGCTTTATTCAAGAAAGCATACACTTGTATATCAACATATAGTTATTTAATAACATATTTTGAATTTTGATTTGGATATACTGTGCATAAAGTTTACTTTTAATATCTCCAGTCATATTTGAACTTTCATGCAATATTTTGATTAGAAAGATTTTCCAAAACTGTCACTTGAGTATTTCCAGACTTATTCGTATTTTCCAGACTGCACTGTAAATATTTCATTATATGTCTGAGATTCGTTGCATAGTGAACACATTTCTTACTTAACTCCAAGTTATGAAAAATCCTACATGTCATTCATAGAGTGTACGATATGCAAAATGCTAAATAACACAGATCGATTTACAATAGGCTATGTTGCTACATATCACGATTCTAATAAGAATAACTATATCCAAATGATGAAAGATTTAGTTCTGATTCAGTCAATGAATGTTACACGTAATTCTAGATAATATGATATTACTACTATACATGCAATGTAGATGTACAAATCAAACTTTGATTACTGCAGTGTCTGACACACGCACATGTAATCGTAACATATCCACACGTGTTTCATCACTAACTGGTTTGGTTTCTGTGAGTACGTGAATGGCTGATCAGTCCAATTTCTGCTCTGTACTGTTTATGACACACTTGACAGGAGATACCATTTTGTGTTTGTTTGAAATGTTGACATGTTTCAGGATAACTTCAGATAATCTTTGAAGCGTTTTTCTGACCATACTCGGATGGGTTTGCGACCTTCAGCTCGCCGTAGACAATTTTTCGTTGGCGATCGCTCGTCTGACCGCTCGGTGACGTGGACTGACATCTCATCTGTGATTTCATCAGCAGGGTGTGGATGTTTGGAATGAATTCCTGTATGAGAACCTCAGTGTCTGGGACCTTATCCTGCAATTTTATTCTCGTCAGTTTTCTCATGCAGGACATGAGAATTCGATTCATTTTCTGGGCATGGCGTTTGAACTCTGTTCAGGTTTCCCAAGCATACAGGTTGGCAACACAGTGGCTTTATAGACATTGAAATTTGTTTTGCAGACTGATTCATCTGCGTTTTCACACATTTTCACGTGGTCTGCCAAAATTCCACACCTGCTTTAGAAATTCTGGCGTTGGTTTCGTCATCGACGTGAACCGCACGTGACAGTGTCCCGCTGAGATATGTGAACATTCCATTTACTCTAATGGTAGATTGTACGTAAAGATTTCCTTGTGCAGGTTAATGTATCACCTATGTCTTTTTGACATTGATTGTGAGACCAAAACTGTCCCAAGCTGAAGATACATAGTCCACGCTGATTTGCATGTCATACTCAGATTTTGCATTAAGGGAAGAGTTGTCAGCAAATAGGAGATTACCAACAGTCACTTCCTGTAACTTTGCCTTGGAATGCAGTCCTCTACGATTGAAAGGCTCGTCATCAGTCGGTATTTAATGTTGATTCCAGTATCATGGTCACGGAAGGCATAAGTAAGCATGGCAGAGAACATAATATGGGGTCAACATACTGTCCTGCCTGACTTCACTGGTTACTGAATGCTTCAGACGCATCGCTGTGATCCATCCATCCATCCATCCATCCATCCATCCATCCATCCATCCATCCATCCATCCATCCATCCATCCATCCATCCATCCATCCATCCATCCATCCATGCATGCATGCATGCATGCATGCATGCATGCATGCATACATACATACATACATACATACATACATACATACATACATACATACATACATACATACATACATACATACATACATACATACATACATACATACATACATACATACATACATACATACATACATACATACATACATACATACATACATACATACATACATACATACATACATACATACATACTGCCAAGTGTTCTAAAGCGCTCACTTTTTCCGATCACTTCCATTTCACCTCTGTTCGCTACCGTTTCAAGGTTCGGGATCGGTCAATGTGAGAATGTGAGAAGGCAACTTTCCTGACGTGCAATTAACTGTTTAATTCAATGCAATTTGTTGTCAAATTAAAGATACATAAGGAGATGAAACAGAATGTCAAGAAAATAATTGTTGTTGAATTGCCCAGAACGTCAAAAATTTCGTATAGATTTCACGTAGGACAATTTAATTAACTTATAGCAATATCTCACTGCGAAACGAATTATCTCCCTTTTGTATTATAGTGAACGTGTCAGGCCTTTTGTAGGTGAAATTTGGAGCTTCGATGTATATCAGAAATTTGTAAAGATGTGCACGAATGTCTAGATTTATGATTTATTTATGGATATGAATTTCATCCGAGTGTATGCAAAGGTGTAAAGATACAAAGTATGCTGTAAGAAAGTATTATGTTAATTTACTTAAAAGATCTGCTTTGAGTACTATTTTGTGAATGATTTTATTTTTAGCATGAAAAAAATTGGTGTTAAGTAACCATTTCCCACTTCTTAATTGAATCCTGATTATAACAAGCTATTATTGAGACAGTAAAGTGTATTGGTATTTAGTAGCATCGGGCAATGACTATATGACCATGTGGTCCTAAATCAGCTTATGTATTACATTAGACTATGAAGTAATTTATTATTCTAGTTTGCAAAGGTTTCATGAAAGGTTGAAAATCTCAGTGCCAAATAACCTGAATATCTGAGATTTATAACCACTTGCATTCTGACAGGTATTTGATGGGCCTCATCATGGGCTTGACATAATATATTTTCGAGGTTGGAGTAGTGATCACTGGTATAGGTTTACCTATTGGTATTAACTTAGATAGTCTTATTCAACGAATACATTTGAAAGACCAGAGCCGAAAGAACCAATTGCAGAAGTTTAAAGCACAACTTACGACCCTGATGGTAATCAGGAGCATTTGCGTCACTAACGCCTGCCATGCGTTTAGCTATAATGATTATATAGAATGGGTCCATGCAAGGTGCTAGTTATTAGAGATGTGGAAGTTTGGATACATTAGACCAGCTGTTTTTAACATTTTGCCATTAATATCATAGACAATTTAATTACATTATGTTGGATAAACGATGGAGTTCAGTATTCACGTGATTTTTCTGCAAAAATTGCGTTTTCTTTTACCTTCAGGTTGTATCAGAAAATAAATTTAAATAGAAAGCAGACGATTCATCTCACCTCACCTTTCCTCCTTTCTTCTTTCTATTTCTTGTTCTCGTTTTCTTTCTTCCGTTATCCATCTTTCGTTATCACATTCCTCATTATTCCCTCTTCCACCTTTTATCCCTGTCAGTTCATTCTCCCTTTCTTCATTATTCTTCATTCACTAGTTCTTCTGCGCTCATTCTTTCATTCAGAAATTTGTTTTCTTTCTTCCATCCTTTATTACTAAATTCCCACGTTGTTATATCACATCGAGTTTCGTTATATCATCATTACATTTATCATTAAAATCATACAATAAACGCAAACAGAAAAACATCTTTTTCAGCGGAAGCATTTAGTTTATAACGGATAATTTTTTTAAACAAAATAATCATAGCTCAATAATCAGCTTCAATTAAGGCTTCAAGTTCAAAATCTCAATGCAATTTTGAAATAACAACGCACAGACTCTAATCGCTTTCTTGCGATACCTCTCTTGTTCGCTGTGAAATATATACATTTATTATATGCTCATCTTTTTTCTCCGTTGACTTTACATTGTCAGAATCGTGCAATATTCACCGATATGGAACACCTTCATACTATATCCCACGTGCAAAGCAACTATTTTCTAACGTAAACAATATTTTATGAATGAACTAAAGCATATATTTCATAGACGGCCACATACCAGCAAATGTTTCATAGACTGACACATACAAACTGCTTTGGCACATTCCGCGTTTCCTATTTTGATGCAATGTTTCAAATTTAACTATATATTGACGCTATACAGATTCCTCACAATAAAATGCAAGTTATACACAAACTGTCTTCTTTAGCTGTTAATAAAAATGGCCAAAAATATACTTACAATTTTATATCCTGAATTTCCTCAAAAAATATATTTTCGTAGATCTGTAAATCTGAATTAGATGAGCCATATCATGGGTTCTCAAGATTGATTACACATTTTGAAATTGTACTGTAATTTCGAATATATTCCAAGTGTAGTTACATCCTCCTTACTGCACTCAAAATGAAATAAACATTAAATTCCACATCGTGTTTCCGATAATTGCAATGGAAAGGCTTCATAATTTTCCCACATTATGATCTGAATCATTCAATGACAGAAAAGAAACACGCATGCCGATGTCAACAAAATTCAAAACATTAAATTGGCAGACGCTGCTGGAAACCGATGCAAGTCACTTCATGTAGATAAATCCAGACATTAATCAAAAGATTGCGTTGAATCGACAAATATACCAAAATGTATTCATTCCAGATCAAATGGAAAAGTTGTTGCAATGCGTAATCATCAACAATATTACTCCAAACTTCAATTTAAAGTAGAGCAAGCGCCATTTTCTTTCGAAACTTGCGTCTAGCGCGCGACCAATTTCATATTTATCTGGGCGGAGTTATGCGCTCATTAATAATGTTGTGTAATGATCCATCAACGCTTATATATTTAGTTCGGAATACGGCCAACATTTAGTAACTTTATTTCTTTCAGTGTATTTTTGTTTATATATTTAAGCCTTGTTAAGAATAAAAAATGAGCATATAATAAAATGATTACTATATTTGTATGGGGAAATATTAACTCGTTTTGTCGGAAGGATATACTGCACTCCCAAGGTCGTGCAGTATATCCATCCGTAAATCTCGTTCATATTTTCCCATACAAATGCAGTAACCTATAATGATGTAAATTTTGGCAACAAATTGGCTGAAAATTATTTGTTCTTTCATGAACTCCTTTTCTCCGAAATCTGATATTGTATGTTCCTCCACATTTAAATTATTTATTAATATAGTTCATCTTTCTTCTCCCTTATATGTTACACTCGTTCTTTATGTACCGTACATCTTCATCCTTATTTCAATTTAGGCAAATATTTATTGCTTGTAGATTTATTTTGTGCCCTTAAATTTGAAATTATGATTATGTTTGTTTTGTGTCGAACTTCAGCTAAATTGAATCAAACTGCAGCTAAAAATCCCGTTGCTATACTTGTGGGAAAATATGACTTTTAAAAAACGATCTTAAGCCCAAAGATCTGTACCATGTCAAGAAAACAAAACCCATACCAAACACATGACCACGTACAGACGTAACTCGTAAATGACGTCAAGTGACGGCATCTCATGCATATTTTCCCCCCTGTATCACAGTGTAGTCATGTTTAAATGACTAGGCATAGAAACATGAAGACAAAACGATTTCAAGCTCTATCAGATCTGGATACAGCTTACGATATAATGTATGCTTTTTTGTTCAAAGACCTGTAAATATGGAAACAGAAGTAAGTTTTAATGTCTAGTTTTCTGACGAAATCAAAGTAACAAAGGGGTCTTGAGGAGTGGGTATGGAGCAGATCCACTGATATTGCGTCCTGAACAAAACGACAAAACGTAACTCAAGACGTTTCAGACAATCCGTGGATATTGCGTCTTGAACAAAACGACAAAACGTAACTCAAGACGTTTAAGGCAATCAATGGATATTGCAGCCTGAACAAAACGACAAACGTAACTCAAGACGTTTCAGACAATCCGTGGATATTGCGTCTTGAACAAAACGACAAAACGTAACTCAAGACGTTTAAGGCAATCAATGGATATTGCAGCCTGAACAAAACGACAAACGTAACTCAAGACGTTTCAGACAATCCGTGGATATTGCGACTTTCGGTTGATGCAAAGTACGTTAAGATTTAATCGGGAACTGACTATGATGCATAGACAACTTTCACTCAGTTATGATAAACTAAGGCAAATATTTCCTTGTTTTCAATCACTCATTCCCTTAATTTTCCCCCTCCACACAGAAAACTTCAAATACAAACGAACGGCTGTGTATATGTCACTGAATACAACAATGCCAACAAGTAAATACACGATAGTTCGGGTCATATTGCATTAATACTGTGATTGTTAAAATAATTTATAATTCTGGTGAATGAATCGCCACAAAATCGTATGCCCCAAATCATATAGCTAGAAGATGTAAAATGAATTTATACATCTTAATATCTGCACTATTACCTTACAACAATATTTTTATCCTTATATTTCAGGCTATTCCTGTAGGAAAAAATCCAGATGTGTCTTTCCGACCAGAATCATCTGTAGAAACCAGATGTCTGAGAGAGCTGTGTGGAGACGGAAGTGCCTTTATGGGATTGGATGACCAAAGCCTTTTGGCCAGGCTTACAGAGAAAGATGACGACTGTTTTATGGATGGGGATCTGGATCTGAAAGTTTCTAGATCACGTGACTCGTTTGGATCTGTTGGACAAAATATCGATACCATTCAACATGTCAATGGTGAGAAAATCAGCTATATCTCTTCAAAGGAGTTTCATCCTCAACTTATGGTATCAACAACATCTTTGGAGCTACATACAGTGGTGGAGAAAGCAATAGCTATGGAAAAAACAACCATCACAGTGACAGCAGCATCAAGTCTGTCTCCTCCAAAATCTTTCGAGAATGCAACAACT
Source organism: Potamilus streckersoni (assembly GCA_016746295.1). NCBI lineage: Eukaryota > Metazoa > Mollusca > Bivalvia > Unionida > Unionidae > Potamilus > Potamilus streckersoni. The sequence continues at coordinate 373,255 of JAEAOA010000425.1, forward strand.
ATGATGACATCATCATCATCTACGACTCCAACCATTACCACAGTGCCAACGACATTAATAGCATCGCCAATCATAATGGTGTCGAAAATGCAAGCGGCCACAAACATTGTGTCCATAGCATCTATAACAAGACAGATCACTGTGTCATCTCCTGTCTTTGAGGTGTCCGCGATGGTGTCTAGAACAACTAGCGTACCACCGACTGCCATGCAAGGCGTAATTAAGGAGCGTGGTGACCAATACAAGTCGAAGAAGATGGAGAAGCTCAAAGTGAACACTTATATCTGGACAAATGCTGTTGACTTCAATCGTAAGGTAATATAAACTGGCATAAATTCACATTAATACCAAGACTTAACTTACAATCTGCTACTTTATTAAATAATTGTAAAGTATTGAAATTTTAATTCACAAATTTCTCCGAAATTTTCTCTTATTTGTTTGCTGCTTTTACTTTGCATGGTCCTAAAAGTGACATATTTCCCTATAACGTCCATAACTGGCACTGATTAACATAAATGGCGTGCTAAAAATATTTTTCACCCTCTTTTTCCTACAAAAATATTGAAATATAATCAGATACGTAAGCATTCAAGGTAATAGATATCTCAAGGAAAGGAAAATATCATCTTTTTTTTACTACAGGGTGCTTTTGGCGTATCAATCGTCCACCTACGAGCCTTTAAGGGTAAACCTGGCATTCCTGGAATGAAGTCAATTTCCACACTGAACTCGGCCTATTTGGGAGAGTAAGTTATACGGTATTAAAAGACCTTTAATTGTATGACGGCTGCTTTCTCGTTGGATATTCTAGTGCTATAGATTCTGGCGAACCACGGCAAGGTCGTGCTCTATGTTTAACTGGAATGTTGGGATATGTGTTATCAGGTGCAACATGCATTAATGACGTAAGACGATACATGTAGTCTCAGGTAGATAGCTCGTTATCACAATGGAAATGAGAGTAAATTTTCAAAATCGAATATCTTGGTTAATAGCAAGAAATGCAAGACATTAAAAATAGCGTTACTATATGTATGTGTAAAATGAAAAAAAAAATGAATGTGATTACAAACACAATCAACGTGAGAAAAAAAATGAAGATCACAACGAGAGACAGACAAGCAAAGAAAGAAAAACATGTTCTTAAATTGATTCAGTGAAGAAATAGACATGATGGAAATTGAAAATTAATAAGATTTATTGTGCTGTCCTGTAAATAAACAATGAATAAATATGGGAGTTTTAAAAAGTCCCAAGTAACAAATCAACAACCTCAAAACTTTATTTGTCAATGATCTGCGAATGAAATCCAGACAAATATTGCAATATAGTTGTACCTATTTAGTTCGACACACCTTGGTAATATTTTGCATATTTGGTATGTTTGGGAAACTCATTCTAACATAATATGAATATGTTTAAAAATTATGTAATATTGCCAGGTCAACATATGTTGGAGTCTTAGCAGTGCCGGATTAACCAATGGGCAGAGTCGGCATTGGCCTATGGATCCCACATCTTTTAGGGACCTAGCGACAATGGATCAAAATAATATTGATTTGATCTTGACGTATTAGGAGAATATTTGCCAGGAAAGGGGGTAGATTTCTACTGACTAGGGGTTTGCGTGTTAGAAAGTTTTGCAATTGCAAAACTCATTTTCTTAAAGCTGATGAAATATTGACAGTTTTCCTTTGACAGCGGAAAGTTATAAAGAAGCAATGAATTTTCTATTCCAAACTGTCCAAAGTCGTCCTGTATTCATTTCCATTTGAACCCTAACTACAATGTTTACACTTCCCGCCCTGCCGTCAAAATGATCCAAAGCACGTGACAACTAGATGTAGAATAGTCTTGTTCAAATAGCACCATACAACGGTCCAACGCACGTGTTGAAAATGGCGTGTTGGAGATTTGGGAAAGACACAACTATAGCCGTGTAAGCAGTCAAAAGAATAAGAATGAAAAGAATGATGAAAACATTTGTATTAACCAATCAAACATATATAAAGGGAGATAATATATCATGACTATAAAACAGTCTGTTTAAACATAACAAATTAGAAAAGTAAATAAGTATGTATTACTTTTTTCCAACAGCATTCTCGAGATTAAATTCATACTTTAATATTTTTATTATCATCTGCCGATATTACCGAGGTATAATGTACGAAATGAATTTGGTTGTATAAAATAATGTCATACCTAATTAACCTAATAAAAGATGCAATATTGAAAAAAAAGGGGAATTGGAAACACACGTATAAGGGACACACTTGGGACTTTTGTAAATACAAAGTCTTGATTATATAAAAATCTGAGAGAATGCCTCCGCCATACAACAAAACGAGTTTCCCTCTTGGGATATATCTGGTGTCGTACTAGCGAATACATAAGAATGTCTCGGCAATACTATAAATCAGTTGAACGATATTGCCTCGCATAATAGGTATAGATTATTACCTCGTATAATAGGTATAGGTTATTACCTCGCATAATAGGTATATGTTATTACCTCATATAATAGTTATAGGTTATTACCTCGTATAATAGGTATAGGTTATTTCCTCGTACAATAATCATAGGTTATTACCTCATATAATAAGTATATGTCATTACCTCGTACAATAGTTATAGATTATCTCGTTCAATAGTTATAGGTTATTACCTCGTACAATGGTTATAGGTTTTTACCTCGCATAATAGGTATAGGTTATTACCTTGTACGATAGGTATAGGTAATTACTTTGTATAATAGGTATATGTTATTAACTCGTATAATATGTATAGGTTATTACCTCGTATAATAGGTATAGGTTATTACCTCTGATAATATGTATAGGTTATTACCTCGTATAACAGGTATATGTTATTACCTCGTATTATAGGTATAGGTTCATACTAGCAAAGGCATACACTGTTTTCACTGATATTGTGTTAGTGTACGATTTTCCAGACATTTAAAAGGAAAATAAATGACCTATCTAAAAAGTAATTTTTGAACCTTTAAAACAATTAAAAACGAGATAATGGATCTAAAGCCTACCTCGATATTTCTCTCCAAAATATTTATTTCTTCCCATTTATTTTTACTTAGCTTTCTTTCTGTCTTTGTCTCTGTCTGTCTGTCTGTCTCTCTCTCTGCCTGACTGTGTGTCTGTCTCTCTCTGTATGTCTCAATGCACTATTGGTGCTCAAAGTGCATTTAATTTGCCTGTAATATTATTTTTCAGATTTGCAGGAAAGTACCAGTTTGGTGGTCAAATATTGAGATGGGTTATTAAGAAAGATTGGCCAAATGGATCCTTGAATACATGGCTGGATAAAGATCCAAAGAGGTAAAACATAATCGTTTATTAACATCTGTTTAAATGACATCGATTGCAAAAGTTCCGATAATAATTTTGAATATTCTTAGCAACTCTAATGTTTTAGTAGGCAGATAGAGGAATTGTCTTGGTAAACACTCAGATAAGTCTCTGCTAGAGCCGCGGATCGAAACCTAGAACGCAGAATCAAATACAAAATGTGTAATCTTCGGTTTATGATGGTACTTATATAGAAAGCTCACATCCCACACCTTCATGTTCACTTCGATTTTTTTTCATATTACACTCAAACGTTCATTTTGTCATTTTGTTTTAATAGCAAATATATATATATATATATATATATATATATATATATATATATATATATATATATATATATATATATATATATATATATATATATATATATATATATATATAGTGTAGAATAAATAAAATCAATACATGGTACTAATTAAATTTTGACAGAAAATTCGTGGATGAGGATGCAGCCCGCTACATAACAATCCGACTTATAGAAGCGGTGCAGTATCTTCACAGCAAAGGTTTCTACCATGGCAATATACATCCTAACAACATTTACATCAACGACAAAGGGCAGTCAGTGCTGGTAATATGTGTGTGTGTGTATGTGTGTGTGTGTGTGCGTGTGTGTGTGCGTGTGTGTGTGTGTGAGAGAGAGATGATGATGATGATGATGATGATGATGATGATGATGATGATGATGATGATGATGATGATGAATGAAAAGCTAAGCACAGGCGGATTACGTAATAAATAGATCCCTAAACCCTAAAACATTGTTTGTCTGTGTCTAGACATATGAATCATAAAGGTAAATAGTTTTTATTTCGTCGCATAATTGGTTGACATTTACTTAATAATATTGTCTGGGTTGTTAGTACAAAATTAAAAAGTAATTGAAAGCTTGAGGGCAATGATTTTGTCGCAGATTTTTTAAAGCAATTTAAATGTACCGACCACAGTGTAAACAATACTAGGCATTTTCCTTATTACAGGGCGATCTCAGTGCGGCCATTAAGTACGACGGCATGCGGAGTTTACGTGCAGATAAAGAGTACGACTTCAGGTTCTTCTCCCCAGAACTTATTAGAGGACCTTCCATGCACAGATCCAGTGATATTTTCTCGGTGGGAAGTGTGGCGTTCTTTGTCATTTCTGGAAGGTACAATATTATTATCTTGTAGCTCTTCTTTATCACAGTATATCAGCACATATTGGCTACATCTTACGATGTTTCAACAATATATCAGTTATAACTGATCAGATATTGCCGGGGCACCAGGTGATAGAGTAGTCTAAAGCGCTCATTTATACCAATTTATGCCATATCAGACCGTACTGCTCACACATCAACTACAGTTGACAGTGTTTCGTTGCTTGTTGTTCGCTTTATCGCAATACCTAGATCTTTACTGAGCGCATAACTAACAGCAGACCCGGTCTCATCTTTATCACACTCTATCAGTCCTAATTTAGGTACACAGCTGACAGTCTTGACTGAACCTGTAGCTCATCTTTATCACAATATATAGATCGTTACTGGTCACGTGACCTACAGCTGACAGTCTTGACTGAACCTGTAGCTCATCTTTATCACAATATATAGATCGTTACTGGTCACGTGACCTACAGCTGACACTCTCTCATCATTACAAAATATCAATCGTTAACGAACTCATAGCCTATAACTGACAAATTTTCATTTTAAAATGTGTAAGTTCTTTTTGAACAATTACTGATTACAGCTGACACTTATCTTCTTTATAAGATATATTAATGCTAATTTAGCACATTCATCTACATCGGACACTGTCTTTATAGGAATCTAATTACGGCTATTTTTGTTTTCATGAATTATAAGAGTCAATGGTACGTCACATCCGCCTAAGAGAAAAATGTCATCCTTGATCTTACTCTTGGAAAATTATTGTCTGCTCGACTGTTAGTTAAAGTGCGTTGATTTGTTATTCTTAAATCGTTGTTGTCATATTCATTGCTTAGAAAGTGGAAATCATGCTCTGTTGCTCTGTCCGTGATTTCTTTTACATTAGAGCATGGTTATTCATACAGAATTTTGGATCTTAGGATTAAATTGAGATTTTTGATTATTAAAAATTCATGCTTATCGAAGCAAATTCATGTTATAATCGAAAAAATCAAATGTCTTCTCCATCCGCTGTATAGAAGAAAATAATCAATTTTAGACAGTCACACTGATGAGAGAAATAAATAAATAAATAAATAAATAAATAAATAAATAAATAAATAAACTATTACTTTCATAAAATTTGATATATGTTTTATCTGCCCATTCGTATGCGGATGTGACGTATCACTAGATATTGTTAATATAGATATCATAGGGTAAGGAATTTGCGACAGGTCATGAAAATAATAGTGATCCAAGGGACATTTAAGCAAATGAAACTCCGGGAGACATCCTCATTTAAATATAGCTCATAACACGGTAATTTGTCGTGTTCTGCTCTATGTTTACTACTCTTTTAATTTTGATAAAAAAATCAATAAATGAAAGGTTAAAGTAAAATATTTTAGCTGTTCAAATGTATTAATCCTGTGCACGGAGACGGCATCGTTTTTACGATATTCGTCTTTTGTATTCTATCCCTTCTTTATCCGCTGGTTGCCTACATTATATGTATAAATCCGTTTTTTCAACATTAAGATGGAATTATCCTGATCCATCTCGTACATTATGCTTGGAAAAGTGAGCAGTAAGACCTACTTGTAAAACTCTTCATAGTACTTCTAGGTTTGACAGAAAAGGGTCGGTAGGTTGATACCTATTTTCTATGTCTTTCTTCATTTTGAAACTTAAAACAGGGAAACAAAAATCGTTTTTGTCTTTAATCCGAACTTGTTACTGCACAATATCCGTCATTTTGCATTCACTTGACGGTGCAGTCGATACACTTTTCGACTGAGTATGGTCAGCGTGTTGTAGAAAGAAATTAAACACAACATAAATCCGTAAGTAGTCAATGCAGTCGGTAATTGTATACAATCAAGGGAGAATTAATATAAAAAACCTAATTGTTATTTTTACCGCTATTGGGGTCGTTAGGTGCAGCATGCCCCTGATGTGGGAAAGTGCCCTGATGACTGGATTGTGAGGTGGAGGTGTTCCTGCTTTGACTTTTGACCTTTCGACTCATGACCAGTCCAATTATCTAAATATAGCCAACCAGTTGCCCTTCTCAATGACCTTGTTGATAACTTAACTGATCGTTCATGTCGAACAGCAGTAGATGAATGGTTTCCTTCTGGATTCTAAAAATCATTACATTTGTAAGCACAATGGGTCCTAACTCCTTTTTATCTTCACTAAGTAATGTCCACTGAATCATTCGATTGTACATGGAAACAGAAAATTGCCAAGTCGTGTTCGATAAAACTACAATAACGACAACGACAACGACTATGACTATGACGGCAACAACAACAATAATAACAAGAACAGTTACTACTACTACTACTACTACTACTACTACTACTACTACTACTACTACTACTACTACTACTACTTCTACTACTTCATTGTTCTTGCAGGTACCCTTTCCGAACAAAAGAAGACCTTATCAATCTTGAATATGAACCAGAATACAGTATGGATTTCAGTCTGCATGCTGAGTTATTTCTCTACCAATGTTTGGAGTCAGTATATATTTTTATTAATGTTTTATTATAGCTTTTGAAAAACAAAACGAAACAAAATAAGAGAAATGAACCCATGAAAACGAATTGTAACACTTGGCGGTAGAAATATGGTTTAACCTGACGTCAAAATGAAAATAGGGCTGTTAAGCTGGTTTGAAAAAAAATTAAAATATACCTAAATAACGACTCTTTTGTAGAGATTCTCATTGTGTACATATCATTTACAAATTTCTGACGTGTTGCAGCAATTTGATTCAGCATTCAACTGGCTGTACGAAAATCTAACGAGAATACTTAAAAATTATCTCACAACTGATGAAAAAGTTAGTCTTAATACATCATAGTCCTGCAATAAATTTCGGATGTGTAATCATTTTTATATCATTCATCAGACAAAGAGTTAAAATTTTAGTACCTCTATCATTTTATTTCGTTTTCAATATCTATCTATCTATCTATCTATCTATCTATCTATCTATCTATCTATCTATCTATCTATCTATCTATCTATCTATCTATCTATCTATCTATCTATCTATCTATCTATCTATCTATCTATCTATCTATCTATCTATCTATCTATCTATCTATCTATCTATCTCTTTCTCTCTCTCTCTCTTCTCTCTCTCTCTCTCTCTCTCTCTCTCTCTATATATATATATATATATATATATATATATATATATATATATATATATATATATATATATATATATATATTATATATATTTTGATTAAGAGAGAGAGAGAGAGAAAGAGAGAGAGAGAGAGAGAGAGAGAGAGAGAGAGAGTGAGAGAGAGAGAGAGAGAGAGAGAGAGAGAGAGAGAGAATTAGAAATATACACCAGGCAGAGCGGAGAGTGTTATCCCTGGATTCCATAATAATATAATACAGGTTAGATAATTTTTAATTCGTACTCTACAGATATTAGAACCCAAGTCTGCGAGTGGATATAACACCGACTCAGTTGCATCATTTTCTTTCGTGACATATATATATATATATATATATATATATATATATATATATATATATATATATATATATATATATATATATATATATATATATATATATATATATATATATAATTAACAGTCAATGAACATATAACACATTAGGACTAAGTAATGTTAGCAATAAGGCAGAGAGCAACCAGGAAGATAACAGACAAGCAGGGAAGTTTAAATTCTCGTAGGAAATAACAAAGATTTGTACTGCTGATAAAACAAAATTGCAAAGACAAGTATTCAACAAAACTATCATCTGTAGATCACCATTTGTTGTTCTTTTGTATGACTTCAACAACTGTAATGTCTTTATCATATATTTCTCGTTTTAAGGAAAACACCTGAGAACAGATTAAAACTGGATCCCTACCTGAACAATGTATACAGAGACCGGTAATTGTAACTATTTTCTGACATATGTAATTGCTGTTACGTTAATTAAAATACTTATTATAAATAAAATTCAGTTTTGTATTAAAAGTTTAAATGCATATAATCCAATGCAACTAAAAGATTTTCAATGGCACCAAATCGCTTTAGATATGCAGGAAACATTGAACTCAGTTGTTATTGATGTTACATTTTCCACACGTATGCTCTACAATAATTTTCTATTTCATTGAGAGAACAGTGATATCGTAGTCGGTAGATCTTATGACTTGTAATCCATTTTTCGTTAGTTCGAGACCGGTCAATGTCAAACGAGATAAGGCGCCTCTTAATATCCGTGTGAAAGGCTCTCAGCTCCCATTTCTCAGCCTGATATAACGAATAATTTGTCAAAAGTAATATAAAAATTTAAAGAACTCAACTTTTTTCAATGAAATACGTAAATGAAAGTCTTCATGCACCGGTCACCCTTAAATAGATGCCTGCCTCATTGTATCCTTGGGAAAGACAAACTAGATTCCATTTGCTCGACAAGTTATATCCAATAGTGTGTTAAAAATGCCGTCAAAACACAAACAGTAACAAATTCTGTCTTTCTCTTACACGATAAGAAATGTAAGAAAATAGATAAATTGAATATAGGTAGTAATACAGTCAAAAGGAATGATAAATACTTTTCAATTTGATGCATGTTTAATGAATGGCATTGTGACGTTTGATGCTGCTGGAGGTTATTGTAAACGATGATTGTGAGAAGTAATGTATTATTATTATTATTATTATTATTATTATTATTATTATTATTATTATTATTATTATTATTATTATTATTATTATTATTATTATTATTATTATTATTATTATTATAGGTGGTTCGTCAGTCTGGAAGAGGACGACGTCAAAAATCAATCTAGTCCATCACCTCTCATTCAAACAGTAAGCAGTTTGTATATTCTCTTTCTGGTCAACTATTTGTAAATATATGAAATTCATCATTAACTAAATAAGAGCGAAAATTTAAAGAATCATATAATTGGAATAAATATTACAATTATTTATATTTATTGGTGATGTTTTGTTCATATACAATAATTGATTCCTAGAGGATATTTTATTTCCCTGCATTAATACCCGATATATTTCATCTTGTTGCACAAAACCCCTCATATTTCGAAGTTAAATACCTGATATAGTTCATCGTGTGGTATATCTCCCCTTCCCGTAAACCTCTTATATTTTAACGAAGGGAGGAACAAATGACCTTTACACACTGCCATTCTTGTGAACTTTATCATAGTTAAATATTTAGAAGCAGAAATATTTGAAAACCTTTTTTCCACCGAAGAAGTTATTGGTGAAACAAAGCGAAGAAATATCAATTAGTGAATGTTTTTCTTTGATAGCACTTGTATCATAGGGCTGTAAACACGATGACAGCGACAAAAATGAAGATTATTAAGAATCGAGGAACCATTTTATCGTTGATGTCACCATTATTATTTTATTATTGTTATTGTTATTATTATTATTATTATTATTATTATTATTATTATTATTATTATTATTATTATTATTATTATTATTATTATGATTATTATGATGATGATTATTGTTGTTATTATTATTATTATTATTATTATTATTATTATTATTATTATTATTATTATTATTATTATTATATTCATCATCATCATTATCATCATCGTCATTATTATTAATACTATTATTATTATTAATACTATTATTATTATTATTATTATTATTATTATTATTATTATTATTATTATTATTATTATTATTATTATTTCAGATGAAAAAAATAAAGATGGAGTTGCTCTAGATATGAGATGAAGAGTCCAATCCAGCAAAGCAAAAACAGCATTTTTTTAATTATTCAGTTACGATGTTATTTACAATCAGCTTCTTTCTTTGGATTTCAGACATTTTCCATCTATTGGCACGATGTATATAAATATGCCTAAAAATTGCAATGAGTGCTGAATATATCAATTTGTATTGTAGAAGTCCAGGAGAGTTTGTTATTTTTCTGTTACTGAAATAAAATAATTTTATATAATCAATACAATATATTCACTTATTTTTTTCCAGTGTATTCGATTTAAAATATGGGCAGATATATCTTGTACGTGCGCTTGTGTCAGTTGGTCAATTGACCGACTGATTGACTGATTGATTCATTCATTTATATATTTATTTCCTCAGAATGTTAAGAAGTGTCCAATCAATAGTATTGAGAATGCAACAGAAAAGGAAAGTAACTGTAATTAAAGGTGAAAAAAGTACCCATTTATCAATGATCCTAATAAATAAACGAATGTATGGTAAACATTGACCATGAAAGCAAGAACAGAAAATTAACTTCATATATTGTCAGGTAATAATTTGTATTCGAAACTTTTTCTTCACGTGACGAAAATGGTAACACAGTACTCAGCATTTCTAAATTTTCAACGTTTATCAACACACACATGATTGGCAACCCACACGGAAGCAAAAGGAAATGCCCTTGTCAATATAGGCAAACACAATACAAACGTACTTATTACAAAATCCTTTATCAAACGCAGTCACTGGTTACATATAAAATATTGGGATGATGTAAAAACTACCAAAAGAATTTACAAATCAATGGTCTTCATTTTTAAAAGAGTATATACCAATCAGCATGGGACATTGTCTCGAGTTGTCAGTAAACGCTTTTTTTTCTTCATACGTGACCAGACTTCCTACGTTTTCATACGTGACCAGACTTCCTACGTTTTCATACAGTACTAGATTTCCATCGTTGCTACACAGTTCATACGTGTTCAAACAGTACTGGAACTCCTACGTGGCCATACAGTACTACAGTTCCTATGTTTTCATACAGTCATATTGGAAAATTGCCTGGAAATGATAGGGTTGAAGATAAAGAGTTAAAAGTTCACACGTTCCACATCATGAATTGTCAGAAATTAATCCTCTAACATTATAAGTTTATGAATCAATCTTTATATAAAAAAAAAAGTTTTCGGCAATTCATAATTTATCAACATGAAAGTTCCTTTAATATAATTTTAAATAAACAATGCGCATACTTTAGTTCAGATCACACAATATGCAATATCTGCTATCTGACGTCGCACAAAGTCAAAGATTAGAAAGGAATTGCATACTCCCCATTTTCTTTTAGTGTGTAATACAAGCAGTTTCAATTTTAAAAAATGGGAGATCTGGAACCAAAATTGTGTCATTCTAGTCGAGAGGCGGAAACTGAATGAAACGTGGGAGCAAGTTGTAATTTTTGC
>JAEAOA010000425.1:390000-392500 GCA_016746295.1 Potamilus streckersoni
GCCAGTTTTTTTTTTTTTGGGGGGGGTAGGCTGGAAATTGGTGTTCACGATTTTTCCGTAGGGTGAAGAATACACAAGGTAAAAAAAATATAAAAATATTACCATCATATGTAGTGAGCACGATTCGCAAGACCTTCTAATTCAACAGCTATTTATATGGACTTGTACATGTCATAATTGGATGAATGCTCGTCAAAGAAATGGACATTCAAAATATCAAACAGGCAATAGTTTCTCAAATAATTTTAGCCTTTTTTTTCCACACAGGTGCTTGTGTAGTAAATGTGTTCCAATGTCCAACCAAGAATGGAATATTTGTTGAAAATCTCAGTGGCTCTCGGAAGAGAAAATGTGTGTGTGTGTGTGTGTGTGTGTGTGAGAGAGAGAGAGAGAGAGAGCACATGTTACACCCCCACCTCTTCCAAGGCTCCATAAACCAATCTGTTAAAAAGTAAATACCACGTAGCCATGTATAAAGTGATTGAATTGTTGTGAAATTATGTGCAATAACTATACTATTCAGTAAATTATTTTGTCCTTTTAGAGTCTACCGACACATATCATATAGACGATTTTTCCGTAGGGTGTAGAATACACAAGGTAAAAAAAATATAAAAATATTACCATCATGTGTAGTGAGCACGATTCGCAAGACCTTCTAATCTGAGACCTTCACATGATTCATGTATTCTCGCTTCTGACTGATGAATCTGAAAACTGATGACAGTTCTTGAAATATGTTTGAATGTATGTGTATAATGAAAGAAATAAAATATCAGAAGCTACTGAGGATTTAAACTTTATTGGCTGAATTACACGTTCAGGTATTGCAACGTTGACGGTGCTCCTGAATTATTGTGTCCTTAATGCTCACACAGGAGTCTGCAGTTTTATCAATAAAGCACGAAGAAATTTCGTCGTGCTTTATTGATAAAACTGCAGATTCCGGTGATGCTCCCTGGCCTATGTCGACTACGACTCGCCGGCGTGCTTCCCGTCTTCTGTCTTGTTATCAGAGTAGGTAGAAAAATATTTTTAAAAAAGAGTCGGCACTGCATCAGGCTTCAAACGCTAACGTTTTGGCTCAGACCCAATAGTTTGAAGAGTCTCTGGTCTTTTGAAAAACTTTCATGCTCGAAATGTCTCGGTCATAAATCCCTTCTCTCTTTAATTTGATCGCCCATACAAATAACCCTTTAGGATCCTATAGAAATGTGAAGAAAAAAATATTTGTCGGGAACTGCTTTTATTCACACAATTCAGAGCTGCATATTGAAACATCGTATCTACTTGACACTGAGTATTTATATGCCTGTTGTACGGGAATCGTCTCAAATGACGTCACGTCCTGCTTGTATGAAAGGGAGATAACAACTTGAGGGGTAGGTTCTTTCCATTTGATCTCGTAATTCAACGCCGTTTTATTATTAAATATTTATGCAAATACAATAATTGCAAAGAAAAAAATAGTCAGGATATATTATATACACAAACTACTACATATCCTTCTATTTACAATAAAATATTGCATGTTAGGGTTTTTGTCCCCTTGAATATTCTTTCCTACAAGGATGGAAATATGGTTTTGTATATAATCTGACTAAAAGTACTACCTGAAGTAAACGTAAATCATGAATGGTCTAGTGGTAGAGCATCCACCTCAGATGCAGGATGTAGTGGTTTCGATGCCTAGCCGAGTCTTGCTAAAAACTTATTTAAATAAATGGTCCTTAAAGCTGCCTGGCTAGGCGCTCATCATTAAGAAGTTAGTGGCAGGATTGGTCGGCCTGTTGTCGGGGCAATGTGATTGCGTGGGACGTCATGATTGATGTCTGCGGCATGATGCCCCAATTATAGATATTACTCTAAACTGCCACACTGTAGACATCGTAAAGACATGACTGAACATTTTTTTAAATCTACGTTAGCAAATCCAAATCAAACACAAATACACACACACACACAAACACACACACACACACACACACACACACACATGAGCATGCTTCATAGTAGCAAGGGCAGTTATTTCCTCCAAGCTAATCAACCCTCGTTGTTGTCATTTAGACGTTCATAAACCAAAAATATAAAAATCATATATGTATATTCATCCGGGGATCGAACACAGAATATAACACTATGAATGAGATATGAACAGTGAAATAAAATATAAAATTTTGTTATAGCTATTATAGAAAACTTCATAAGAATGTTTTTGTAAAGTTTGAAGGCACATTAAAGTAAGCTAAAGGTACAACAGACGTAAGATAATTCTATATTTTCCAGGTAGTAAGTTGATACTAATTAGACAGATACAAATTTTTAATCGGCAAACACAAAATGACCGCATTTTACCTTGATACAGTTACAAATTACATCCATGAAAAACGTAAATAAATTGAAATCGTTACAATGTAAAATTGTTCATGCCAATGATGTCATCAGTAGTATGAAAGAATTTAAACGTATTATGTGAATGTGAATATGAAAGGTACAATTT